>JASANC010001147.1:0-46992 GCA_030248135.1 Theristus sp. LFF4_11 | reverse complement strand
GCCACAATTGCTCTTGCAAGAAAGATCTTTACAAAGAAAATTAATGTGGCGATGCACACGCGTGTGAAGTAGGAAATGACTTTCTCACACACATTTCTTTGCTTTGGCAGAACGTTTGACTCGACTTTTGTTAAGTAACGACAAGAACAAGTAGGAATTGGAATCTGAATAAACTACACATTCAACTTCACCTGCAATGTTTTTCGTCTCACAAATGCAAAACAACAAAAGCAAAATAAAAAATGCAACACAACAACTGTGGGCTTGTCGATTATTGACAATCATGTCGAACCAATTTTGTTCCACAATTTTATCACAGCCAGATATGAACAACATCACAATCTAATCAAATATAAATGCGAGGAATCTGTAGGCGCCCGGGATGTCGTCGGTTAATCCGAGTTTTCCTGCGTCCCACAAAATAAAATCAATGAATCACCACGTCTACAGGTATTCGAAAAGGATTTTCCGAAAAAAAGAGTTTCTATTTGTTTGTTCATCAGATCAGAGAACCACAACATCTTGAAATGCACATGCAGACATTTCCATCACACCGGGTTGTTGTGGTGACCAACCGAAACAACTCACAACGACCAATAAGCGCAGTCTATTTCAAAGTTCAAGCTGCAGCCAATCTCGTCTGTGCGCGCCCCTGTACGATGCTCTGCCGACATTCAGGAGTCCTCCATGGGCATGACGAACAACAGCAGCAGCAGGAGCTCGTTCTCGAAATGGTTCAACGGTGCTTTTCAGACGGCTGCCGTAGCCGCCTGCGATAAAAAACGTTTTTTGCGATTTTTAACTGCAAATTTTGACGTTTCAGTCAGTTTTTCTTGCTCAACTGTGTGTTTGGCAAAATACGGAGCAATATTCTGAAGCTAGAAAATTATTTTCGAAATAAAAGTCATGTTTTAAAACAGTTTTAAAACCATGAAAAGAAACCTGTTTCTTTTGGCAAAATATAAAGAACTGGTTTTCCATCCCTAATTAAAATGCAGAACTCAGCTCACAGCTGGCAACCTAATACCCGCTGCCTGCCACTAACTCAGCATGCTAGTGCAAGAAAACAACAAAAACCAAAAAAGCCAACAACCAAACGACAGTGTTCTCAACAACAACAAGAAAACTACCAACAATAAAAACAGTGACACAAGAAAACATTTAACGTCACAAAAAGCAAACAAACGCGTTAAAAAAATTTCACCGCGTCCGCTCGGGCCGAAACCGCGGGCGGCAGACGGCCGCGGATAGAAGTTCTGATTGCAGAACTCCAGCGAACTGTTGTTTCTACGTCGGCTGGTCTTAACGGCGCCTGCTGCTGACGCCGTCGAAACGTGCGACGCACCGTTTTTTAATTAAAATTAAAATAAAACCAAAATTAATTAAAACCAAAATTAAAAAAACAACAACCGTTTTTTCCATACCTATCGACTGGTGTTCACCACTCAACTATGATCCATCAGGACGGATAACAACAACGACAAAAATCCAATCAGAATCAACGGTTGTAACTGAAAAGCAGCCAAATGAGCGTGAATTTGACAATACAAAGCTGCACATATGTAACCGACTTGTTGATAACCCTGATCTTGCAAGATACAGCACCGATGAATGCCAGCAGACGTTGCGGCTGGACGGCACGCACGCCACAGTGCCGTTGGGGCAGCCACCCGGGAGGCTGCAACCAGGGCGTTTCCTCGCACCCCCAAAATTTTTTGTTGCAATTTCAAGGGCTGAAACCGTGACAGAAAGGGTGTTTTCGGGTACGCTGAGTTCAAAAATCTTATTTACAAGTTTGCCCGACGCTTCTACTGTGCCCTAAACGCGTATGCCATGGGGATGAGGAGGGAAAATTCCTTGATAATCAATTTTAAATAAAAAAACGTACCACAAGGAACCTGAAATCCTGTTACAAATACAAATCGAGGTCGCTGAGTCGGAATACGACGTTTATTTTGCCATACGAATTACTCCGCGCCATAAAAACGGCCTCTATAGGGACGGAAAGGAAAAAAATTGAAAAAATCGGAAACTAGCCAAAAAAATCTGAAAACTAAGCCATAAACACAAATCGAAATTGCTAAGTCCGAATATGACGTTTATTTTGCTATACGAATTACTCCGCGCCATAAATACGGCCTCTATAGGGACGGAAAGAAAAAAAATTGAAAAAATCGGAAACTAGCCAAAAAAATTTGAAAACTAAGCCATAAACACAAATCGAGGTCGCTGAGTCCGAATATGACGTTTATTTTGCTATACAAATTACTCTGCATTTTTTTGGCTAGTTTCCGATTTTTTCCCTTTTTGTCCCTGTAGTGGTTGTTTTTAGGGTGCAGAGTAATTCGTATAGCAAAATAAACATTATATTCGGACTCAGCGACCTTAAATTGTATTTATGGCTCAGTTTTCGGATTTTCTTGAGTAGTTTCCGATTTTTTTTAATTTTTTCCCTTTTTGTCCCTATAGAGGCCGTTTTTAGGGTGCGGAATAATTCGTATGGCAAAATAAACGTCATATTCGGACTCAGCAACCTCGATTTGTGTTTATGACTTAGTTTTCAGGGTTTTTTGCTAGTTTCCAATTTTTTCAATTTTTTTTCTTTCCGTCCCTATAGAGGCCGTTTTTAGAGCGCGGAGTCTCCAACGCTTTGAGTTTATTTTTAGCATGAAAACGGTGCTGGAAATTCACACTCATTCAAAAGAAACACGTTTCAATAAAATCCAAATCCACGAAAAAAGAACGGTGCGGAGTGTGAGCAGCCTCCGCTCGGTTGACCAATCAGCTGATTCCACATTTTAGTGAGTTCGACTGTAGTTTTCAGATTTTTTTTGGCTAGTTTCCGATTTTTTCAATTTTTTTCCCTTTCCGTCCCTATAGAGGCCGTTTTTAGGGCGCGGAGTAATTCGTATGGCAAAATAAACGTCATATTCGGACTCAGCGACCTCGATTTGTATTTGTAACAGGATTTCAGGTTCATTGTGGTTCCTTTTTTTCGTTTAAAATTGATTATCAAGAAATTTTCCCTCCTCATCCCCATGGCATACGCGTTTAGGGCACAGTAGAAGCGTCGGGCAAACTTGTAAATAAGATTTTTGAATTCAGCGTACCCGAAAACCCCCCTTCTGTCACGGTTTCAGCCCCTGAAATCGCAACAAAAAATTTTGGGGGTGGGAGGAAACGCCCTGGCTGCAACACCCTGGATGAAGGGAGAAACAGTCGTTGTTGGATTTTGGATTGGATGGTTCGCAAACAAGGGCAGTGACGCAGAAAACGATAAAACGAGGTAGATGAAAAAAATCAGCTTGCAATCCCCAAACCCCCAGCTCTGGAACAACTGTGCTTTCAGCTGCGAGGTGCGTGCGAACGAACTGCGGTGCAAGAACCACAATTCAACCCCAGCATTGAAGCCAATTGCAAAACCCACGCGAGAGCAAGATGGTGACATGGACAAGGCAGAGTGCGACACGTTTGTCAGAATGAACTTCGCAAACCTTCATCGTTCGAACGTTTTTGAGCTCGACCTCTCCATCGCACGCCAAATCTAAAAAAACCAGAATTCAGCAAAATCGAACAAAAACATGTGGAACGAAAAACAAAACCAGTACTGTCCGTGTGTCCGTCGTGGCGTTCCTTACGACGCGACGTTGACCAGATCAAAAAACAACAGGTCGCATTCGCATCGCAGTCATTCTGCCTGTCTAAATCAACGTATCACGCTGTTCACTTCGCGCTGACGACGGGGCCATGTTTCACGTTCGACTGCGATTCAGTTTTCGGACGCTTGCTCAATTTCAGCACAAAGTTTCTTCTCTGCCAAAAAGCAATCCACAACTCATATCCACAACCACAAAAAAAAATATCCTGAGCGCTTATTTTCGTTGGCAATAAATGGTTAAAAATGAAAATGAAATATTGTTTCTATTCTAATCCACTATCCCAGCGGTCCAAAAACGCAGAAAAAGTGAATATCAATCAGTTTCTTTGTTGTTTCGTTTTTTTCACTTTGTTTCTGTTGAATTTGTTTTTTTTTTCTTTTATTGTAGTCGTTATGGTACATCTGTCTTATGTTCGGGAGTGTGGTGCGTGCGCGATCTGCACTCAGCCAACGGTACGGTACGTGCGATGCGATGATCATGATCCCGTTTAGACTATTAGGATACCGATGGGAGGAGGGTGAAAATTTCGGTTTGCCTACATACCTAAACCCGAAGCGTTTATTAACTCGATTTAAACTTGTCTTTTTTATTTTATTTTAATGAAGGAAGAGAACGTAAGAATAAAAAAGAAAGAAAAAGAAAGTGCCTGAAAGAAACACAGTTTGTTTTGAAAAGAACGAGAAAACAAGCTTGAAGACGTTGAAAAAAACTTGTTTTGAAAAATTGGGAAACGTCAAAAAGGTGTTCTACTTTTAGTGTTAGTTAGTTGAGTTGAGTTAGTTGATTTGAAAAGGAACGACAAGCAATTTTGTTAATTGTTTCCTCCCTTTCCTTTTCCATCATTTAATTTTTTTTCAATTCGTTTCAATTTTAATATAAAGTCAACCGACGGACCAAGTGAAATCCATTCTAATTCGATTCCGTTCAATTGCAATTTCGCGTCGCGAAGTTGTCGAAGTGCTTTGTGTTTGTCCGGACTTTTGCTTGTCGTTTGGTCTGGTGTCATTGTTTTGTTTTTCATTGTTTGTGTTCCAGGTGCTAAAGCGAATCTACAGCGTTTCACTGGTGTACGATTCAAACAATCTTCCCGACGACTATACAGAGCTGATCACACAAGCGTAAGCGTCACTATTGAAGCGGCACTGTTTCGCGGCGGTCTTCGAGAAATATTTCACGTTTCAAGAAACTGGCCAGCAACGAGCAGTCATCCACTACAGGGAGAACAAGACGCTGTGAGTACAGTTGTTCCAGAGCTGGGAGTTTGGGGGGGAGAGGCGATATAGATATCTAAAAATGCGGGAGACGCATATAAAAGGAGGAATATGGCCTTGTGTAAGCAGTGAAAGACTTGGCTCGACAACCTTTTCAAGTCTCTGATGTGGTACACACGGATACAAGTACATAAGAGTCATATTTTTGCGCCGCGTTTGTTGTTTACAAGCTTGTTGAAAAGCGTAAAAATTTTGAAGTTATCTAGATATTTTTCAATTGTCCTCTTCAGTTTAGTCTAAAATCACATCATGTGCGAAATTCTGAACAGCATGGCCGAATAAATGAGGCAGTCCGTCAAGGCGGGATTAGTCGCTGACTAGGAGTTGTCTTTTTCAAAAATGCCAACATAATTTCCAATCATGTATGCAAGGGAGAAAGAATGAACAGAATAATACGGATAATCCATTAGCTTAAAAAACGCGTCAAATTTGGCATACAATTTGGTTTCTGAACTTCTTTTTCTTTTATTCAAAATTCGCGCGCTCCTTGCACCCTGAAAAAAGCTGCCATGTTTAATCGGCTATACTGTAAATTCTGTGCAAAAAACAGAAACATCAGAGATTGCAAAACATTGCTGCATGTAGCTTTATCGTTGTTGCTAACGTACGCACCGCTGTGCATACAGCAGCACCAGTGCAAAAAGTGTTGTCTTCCGTTGATTTTCACCCTTTTTACCAAACTCTTGTGCCAGGATAAACCGGTGAGTCATTGCCACAGAAGGTGACCTTGCGTTCCCAATGCCTCTGCGATACACTTTGTGCAAACCAGTGTCAGCGATCTAAAGTCTGATCGTTATTTTAGTGGTTTTAGAGGTCGCTAAATGCTAGAAAAAGGCAAATGTGAAAGTTTCATTTGTCTACAATGTACGAGGGTTGCCACTTGCAACCTAAATAAAAAATAAACGGCGCAAAAATATGACTCTTATGTACAGGACAGAGCGGGGCTTAGAGGCTGTCCCCCTCACGTGGCGAGGGTATTGGTTCCACGGGATGGTGAGCCGTCCATTCCCCAATCCCACCGAAGTTTGGTACCTTCGGGTTTCCGGAATCGGTGGGGGGCGTGCTTCAAAAAAAACAAACAAACGCGGCGCAAAAATATGACTCTTATGTACTTGTATCCGTGTGTACCACATCAGAGACTTGAAAAGGTTGTCGAGCCAAGTCTTTCACTGCTTACACAAGGCCATATTCCTCCTTTTATATGCGTCTCCCGCATTTTTAGATAATATTCTGACTTTTACATAAGCCCCGAAGGTCGGACCAAAATCACAATACGTTGGGCACACAACTCAGGTTTTTCATTTTTCGTTTTTAGGCCAATTTCGTCTATGCTATTTCTACGGCCGATTCGCCCAAAATCGTCACGATTCAGCACCTAGAAATTGCTCACATAAGAAAACTGACCCAAAAGCCGTGATCGGCGCAATGAATTACCATAGAAAACACCGACTTCTTGTTTTTCATTTCTGGACCGGTTTCACTAAATTCCACGGCCGATTCGCCCGAAATCGTCACGATTCGGTATCTAGAGTTGCTCACATGAAAAAACTATCACAAAATCCGTGATCAGTGTATTTAATTACCATGGAAAACACCGTTTTTTTGTTTTTCAATTCTGGACCAATTTCGCCAATTTCCACGGCCGATTCGCCCGAAATCGTCACGATTCAGTATCTAGAGTTGCTCACATAAAAAAAACTAACACAAAATCCGTGATCAGCGCATTGAATTACCCTGGAAAACATCCTTTTCTTATTTTTCGTTTCTGGACCGATTTCGCCAATTTCCACGGCCGATTCGCCCGAAATCGTCACGATTCAGTATCTAGAGTTGCTCACGTAAGAAAACTAACCCAAAATCCGTAATCAGCGCATTGAATTACCCTGGAAAACACCCTTTTCTTGTTTTTCGTTTCTGGACCGATTTCGCCAATTTCGACGGCCGATTCGCCCGAAATCGTCACGATTCGGTATCTAGAGTTGCTCACGTAAGAAAACTAACCCAAAATCCGTGATCAGCGCATTGAATTACCCTGGAAAACAATCTTTTCTTGTTTTTCGTTTCTGGACCGATTTCGCCAATTTCGACGGCCGATTCGCCCGAAATCGTCACGATTCAGCATCTAGAGTTGCTCACGTAAGAAAACTAACCCAAAATCCGTGATCAGCGCATTGAATTACTACGGACTAGACCTTTTTCCTACTATTTTTCGCAGCTCAGACAAAATTTGTAAGAGTGAAAAACTGATACCCAGTCAAAATGCTACGAACTTTCAAAGAATGCACAATTTTGACTCAAAAAAGTGCCCGGGCAAAAAAAATTAACTAAATTTTCAAAAAATACGGATGAAATTACCCTAGGAAACATTTTTGTTCAACTGTGAAAGTGTCCCAGCTAAAAATTGAAAGGGCGAACACTTAAAACCAGGTGAAAACCCTCCGAACAATTAAAAATGCCCAATTTTTACCCAAAAACTGGGTCGGGGTAAAAAATTAACCCAATTTTCAAAATCTCCGGGTGGAATTACCCCAGGGAACATTTTTGTTCGACTGTGAAAGTGTCGCAGGCAAAAATTGAAAGGGCGAACACATGTTGATTACATACCTGAAAAAAAAGGACAAAGGGAAAGAAGTAACACTGTTTTCAGAATAGGTTTTTCGTGTCTACAGCGTATGAAAAGTAGTCGGATAAAAAATTTTTCGCGGCTCCAAGCACAACTTTGGGTGTTCGTTTCGTGTGCACGGAACCAAGTTTGTGGCTTATACTATGCTCGCAGGACGCAGCGAGCAAATTTGAAAAAAGCGCGCGAGGGGATAACGGCTCATATTATGCGTGATGCGCTGTCCGCTCGCTGGCGCTCGCTCGCGCATCCGCATGATAAATAGCTGCAAAATTTGGGGAGGGGGCGCGGAGGGGCGGTCAAAATTTTGAAATCAGATAGATGGATAGATAGCTGAAATGCTGAAAAGCGATAAAAACCGCTAAATAATGCTTAAAATACGCTAAAAATTAAGTATAGATAGGGTTGCCGCGAGACGTGTCTTGTCTCAAGCGATTTTTCGCTGTGTCGTCTCGTCTCGTCTCGCGGATTTTGAAAAAAGCTGTCTCGTGTCCCGTCTCGTCTCGTGACTCTCTGTCTCGTGTCTCGTCTCGTCTCGGGACCCTTTGTCTCGTTGAACAGTCTCGTTGGAAACTTGCTCGTGTCTAGTACAGATAAATCATGCGTTGTTTGAAACATTATTTTCATGTTTCCAGCAGTCCCCCGGTGACCGCTGCTAGTATTGGTGGTTTGATCTAACGGTTGGTGGATGTCTTCGTGTGGAAAATGGAACAGCAGAATTTTTTTGCACCATGCACTGCATCCTGCACTACTGCAAACCTCCTGCACTGCATTCTGCACTGCATTCTTGAAATGTTGCTGAAACTGGATGTTCGGCCCCACTTCGGTGTTCCGGCGGTACACCATCACACTGACATGTGGTGTACCGTGAGACGTACCACTTGACGTGTCATATGGCGTGCCACACAACGTACCATATGGCATACTATGTGACGTTCCATATATCGTGCCATATGGCGTACCATGGTGCGCCACTGCATTTGTTTTGCACGTTAACCACTGACTGACCAAAGCAATTGTTTTCACGAGGTGATCAATGGTTTGATCTGACGGTTGGTGGATTGATCTGTCTTAGTGTGGAAAAGGGAACTCTCGTCTCGTCTCGCGACCCTCTGTCTCGTGTCTCGTCTCGTCTCGCGGATTTTGAAAAAGGCTGTCTCGTGGCTCGTCTCGTCTCGTGACCCTTTGTCTCGTGTCTCGTCTCGTCTCGCGAGTACCCTGTCTCGCGCAACCTTAAGTATGTATAAGCGCGTATTTTTCGATTGCTTTAGAATTTAGGTAAAATACGCGTTTATACTTGATTTTTAGCGTATTTTAAGCAAAATTTAGATTACCCCTTTTTCGCCAATTTTCTACTTTGCCCAGAACTTTAATTTCTGGTCTGTATTCCAAATTATGTATTCAATTCTGGCACGACTGAATCTTGCTAGTGACGGCTTGCATTGCAGTTAAAAAAGCGCTCAGGAACAAAGTGAGAGTTGCCCACTAGCGCCTATACCAATCAACAAATGTAGCCTCAAAATGTATAAAAAATCACTTCAGGAGTTCCGCGAAGGCCGCAAGGCGTCCCAGACGGCACCACAGGTGCTACTCCCTGGGTGATCCACCAGCTGAGCTGCAGAGCACCGACGCACTTGTTGGTGACAACATTGGCTACATCACGTTCGGTGTGCTGGGGGGGGTGGTCAATTGTGTTTCAATATCAATATTATCTTTCACAATTATCATTCACACACCACGACTGCTTGAAGCTGTTCAAATGCTTTTGGAGATCGTTTTTTGTTGTGGCTTTTAATTGAACTGATACGCATCTCTAGCTGATGATTGGCTGCATTTCAATTTACCGTTTTAGCTGGTAAGCTTTATAATCTGACAGCCAATCGGCGTGCTGATGTTTTTGTTTTCAAAATTTAAAAGATAACCAAATAATTTTCTCTGGTTTTCAGTTTTATTTCCACGGCACGCGAACAAGAAAACAGGCGACAACACAATAAAGGATGCGGAGCGTGAGAAGCCGACCAATCAGCGAGTTGCATATATTAGCCAGATGACTGTAACTGAAAATGATTGGTGATTATATGCAAACGTAACATCAAGAGAACAATCCACAGACTCAGTTGTTGTTGATCACACCGCCAAGTTTATTTTTTACAATCACTGCGTATGTGACTGTGACGTATCACCTGTGACTAACCACAAATTTTCCCACTTTCACTGTGAACGGACTCGTCTGTAGTACTGCTGGTCGAGCTCCGGCGGCCGCTTTTTGTGCAGCAATTGCTTTTATTGCTTTCGTGTTGTTGTTTGGGTTGTGAACTCTGCTAATGTTCTATGGCAGTTTGATGGCTTGGAAAAACACGATTTTGTATTCTGTGTGCACTGTCATTGTTGCTGACGCTCTGCTGGTTCACCAACTCGCGGAAGTGGCTCAAGAAGCATGCCGTGCAGGCGGTATAAGTGCCGCCGCATGTTGCTAAGCACAGTGAATGCCTGGCCGCATTGTGGACAACGGATCTGATCGTTGACATCTACCATTTTTCAGTTTTTTTTTGGAAAGTTCCAAACAATCAGTTGCAGAGAACACTGTTGTCGTCACCCTTTCTCACAAATTTTTCACCCTCGTGGCCTGGTGGTAGTGCGTTGGACTGCAGTCTGTGCGCTCGGGGGATCGAGCGCCGCCGAGGGGAGCATAGACACTTAACGACAGGAAACTCGATGAACGCGCTACTCAATCGCTACTCAACACTGTACGCTTCTCTGCGTTAGCCCTGTGTTAAAAACGTCTCCTAAAAATTCCAACAACCACAACAATAGAAATTAGTTACGCAGAAATTAAAGTGTCAGCGGGAGTAAATGCAATTTTAGTGTTGCCTCATAGTTTATTTCAAACTCCACTGCGAAAAAAGTCCATACAACTGGTCACATTGTTGCCTGCGGCAATCCGCTGTATTGTTGGTTGGCTCAAGATTCCCCGTCAAACAAAGGAAAAATCGGGTTTTCGAGACTCCAATATTACTATGCGACAGCGCTATTGTTTCTCCTTACCCAGCGTGCTGCTACATCCTTCAAATCAGCCGCAGCCATCCCATCTCGATGTTTCAATTTTCCTTGATCAGGCAACAGCAATAAAACGGACTGTGACTAGGATCTCTAGGATCGGTGGTTTTTTCTTCGCTTCCTTTCGTTCTTGTTTGCTTTGGCCTTTATGGATGGATGTATTAAATTGGTTTGGTTGGCTGTTTTGCTTTTCTTTTCGTTGCGGTTGGAATAAATTGGATGTCGTTCGGAAATCACCAAATGACGAAAATTCACCACTCAAATTCAGTCCACCACACTTCTCGTGTCGCTCGTTGGTTAAGTCAACGGAACGTTAAGTCAACGGAAAAAATAAAAATAAATAAATAAACGGAACGGATTCGACGACACGAATACGAAGAAAGGATTCCCATGCCACGCAGCTTGTGTTGAGGACGCAAACAAAATGGTGGATCCAAATGATTCATGTACCGATTCTTTATTTCTTTGGCAATTTTGCGATTCTTTGGCACTCTTTGGAAGTCAATTTCAATTTAAAGCGACGAGCTCAGCGCGGCGAGCAGAGCTGCATTAGCATTCACTTAAACTTAACCAAACATGATCTGAATAATGAGTGTCGGATTGAGCAGTGACTGTGATTTTTGGATCCTGCCAACTCGACGCTCGTTTTTTCAATCATGAAAAATTGCCAGCTGACAAATTAAAACATTGGAGATTCACGCAAATGCATTCCCAATTCGTGCAGTCAATTCAATTCTGAACTGAACTGTTGAACCGCACTTACTAAAGTACCGACATTGAACAGCGACTGTGTGCTTTGCGGCGTTCCTCAGCGGCCTTCCAATTATTGACTGGCAGATAACAAGCAGAAGAAGCATTCATGAAGAATAGCGGGTTTTTCAAAACGGCTTGCAAACGAGCGAGTCGAACAACGCGTGCAAATGAACTGATTTTCTAGCCTTACGCGTTTGATTTTGCCACGAATACGAATGAAGGTGAGTGTACGCGGTGCAGGCATCCGGCGTTGCAGAGCTGATGCATTTATGTTGCTGTTCGAACTGCTGGTGCTAATCTCAGTGTTCAAGCCTTTCCCGAGTCTGGCCGACACGGCCGTCTACTTGTCGATGCTGCCTGCGTTTCAGCATTTGTTTCGATGTGCGTGCATGTTCTTTCGTAAATTGCAAGTTTTTTTGTGAAACGCAGCAAGTTATAGCGGTTTTTTGTGTCTGTGCAGTTCTGCCGCACATGCTGACCACGTGCACGGCCATGATTGTGCCCGTGATACTGGCACCGGTGATGTGGTCGCTCTGGATTGACGTCGGATCAGCAAACGCAAACTTCTTTTTTGCCGTCATACTGTTTTAGAACACTGCCCAGGTTCGCTCTTTTTGTGGTTCTTAATATGCAATCAGCCACTTTTCTAATCCACAGCGGTTTTTGATGACGTTCTGTTTGCACAAAGCATTAGTTCCATGCTTGATGCCGGCAATGCAAAATTGCTAAGCAACCCTGTCTCCTCTTTTGTCAGCCAGGCTCACTTCAGCAATTTTGAAGTGGAGAGTCAAACATGAATGAAACTCCCCACCTGCGCGCGCACGGGTCGCAGAACTAGAAGAAAAGCTGACAGTCTGAATATTTCTGTGCAGATCTTTCTGCTGACCGACTTTCTCTATGCGTACCACAGCCTGGAGGCTGCATGTCGCTACGGCATCAAGCGCACGTTTGAAGCACACGATGAACACGGCAGTCCTGTGCAAACCGAATATCGGGTACGCTTCAACAAGACGATCTTTGGCTCCTGGGTGAAACTGCCCGACCGGGAACCGCATGAAGGATGACGTGATGTGGTTATCATGCCCATTCGCGAGCGAAGCGGAGCGGAGCGGACAGCGGATGCAGGCATAATATGGCCCGTGGTTCGTTCGCGCTAAAATTCCAAACTTACTGTGCCTCGAATTGTGAACATAAAAGGAGCTGAGAATTTTTTCTCCTGCACACAGGTAGATAATCCATAGGTACGCTGTGTGCACCAGAAATTTTTTCGTGGTGATCTTCTACACACGCTGTGTGCGCAAAACATGGATTCTGAATAAGCTGTTAATTATTCTTCTAACCCCCTTTTTTTTCGACTATGTCATAAAATGTGTGCGCAGTTTCAGTGATATAATTAAAATTCTGACTGTTTTGATAAAAACATTTTCTAGGGTAAAAATCTTTGGGATTTTCAAATTTCGCATTCATTTTTTGATCCGACGCTTCCCAAGGCTTAAAATCTAGCTATTTTGTAAAAAATTCCGAAAAATGCTTATTTTGAAGTGTATTTGCGATTTCTGCGCATGAAACAAACCGTTATTTGACAAATAACAAAGTTTCCGGGGGTAACCAACAACGGAGAGTTTGAATTTGACCTTTATTTTTTAAAAAAATTAAAGGATTAACAGTTAAATAACTAAAAACGTGACGATTTCGGGCGAATCGGCCGTGGAAATTGGCGAAATCGATCCAAAAACGAAAAACAAGAAAAGGGTGTTTTCCAGGGTAATTCAATGCGCTGATCACGGATTTTGGGTTAGTTTTTTTACATGAGCAACTCTAGATGCTGAATCGTGACGATTTCGGCGAATCGGCCGTGGAAATTGGCGAAATCGGTCCAGAAACGAAAAACGAGAAAAGGGTGTTTTCCAGGGTAATTCAATGCGCTGATCACGAATTTGGAATTAGTTTTCTTACGTGAGCAACTCCAGATGCTGAATCGTGACGATTTCGGGCGAATCGGCCGTGGAAATTGGCGAAATCGGTCCAGAAACAAAAAAACAAGAAAAGGGTGTTTTCCAGGGTAATTCAATGCGCTGATCACGGATTTTGGGTTACTTTTTTATGTGAGTAACTCTAGATACTGAATCGTGACGATTTCGGGCGAATCGGCCGTGGAAATTGGCGAAATCGGTCCAGAAACGAAAAACGAGAAAAGGGTGTTTTCCAGGGTAATTCAAAGCGCTAATCACGGATTTTGGGTTAGTTTTTTCATGTGAGCAACTCTAGATACTGAATCGTGACGATTTCGGACAAATCGGCCGTTGAAATTGGCGAAATCGGTATAGAGACGAAAAACAAGAAAAGGGTGTTTTCCAGGGTAATTCAATGCGCTACTCACGAATTTTGGGTTAGTTTTTTATGTGAGCAACTTTAGTTATTGGATCGTGGCGATTTAGGGCGAATCGGCGAAATGAAAACAAGAAATGTTTTGTTTGTTCAAAAGAATATGTCACCAACGAATTGTGAATTTGGTTCAACCTTCGGGACTTATTTAAAAGTCAGAATATTATCTAAAAATGCGGGAGACGCATATAAAAGGAGGAATATGGCTTTGTGTAAGCAGTGAGAGACTTGGCTCGACAACTCTTTTCAAGTCTCTGATGTGGTACACACGGGTACAAGTACATAAGAGCCATATTTTTGCGCCGTTTATTCATTATTTCGGTTGCACATGGCAACCCTCGTACTTTGTAGACAAATGAAACTTTCACATTTGCGGATTTCGAGCATTTAGCGACCACTAAAACTACTAAAATAACAATCAGACTTTAACTCGCTGACACTGGTTTGTCCAGGACCAGCAGAAGCATGCGGAACGCAAGGTGTCCTGTGGCAAAGGCAATGACTCACGGGACAGACAGTTTTTCCTGCCACACGAGTTTACGTTCAAAAAAGGTGAAAATCAACGGAAGACAACTCCTTTTTGTCACTGGTGTTGGTGTGTACACAGCGGTGCGTACGTTAACAACATCGAAAAAGCTACATGCAACAATGTTTTGCAATCTCTGATTTTTCTGTTTTTGCACAGAATTTACAGAATTTCGCACATGGCGTGATTTTTGATTTAATTGAAGAGGACAATTAAAAATAACTTTAAAGTTTTTACGCTTTTCAGCAAAACGAAAACGAAAACTTTCGGATTCGCTGCCCTCCGGGGATATAGCGACCGCAGGTCACCGAAACCGAAATCGGGCTAAGATCACAGGTGCCCCCAGGACAGAGCGGGACTTAGAAACTATCCCCTCACGTGGCGAGGGTATTGGTTCCACGGAATTGTGAGCCGTCCATTCCCCAATCCCACCGGAGTTTGGTGACCTTCGGGTTTCCGGAATCGGTGGGGGGGGGGGGGGCGTGCTTCAAATAAAAAACAAACAAACAAACAAACGCGGCGCAAAAATATGACTCTTATGTACTTGTACCCGTGTGTACCACATCAGAGACTTGAAAAGAGTTGTCGAGCCAAGTCTCTCACTGCTTACACAAAGCCATATTCCTCCTTTTATATGCGTCTCCCGCATTTTTAGATAATTATGTTGATGCTGCGTTTTGTGCTTTATTTATTGATTGTTTTTGTTCACTTATCACTGTGTTCTCCGCCCCGCTGGTATGAATTGAATTTTATGCTCACCGTCACCATCGATTTTCAACGACGTTCTTGCATTAAACGAATTGGTCACTCGTAGCATAGTGAAGCAGAAGCAGCCGTTTACGTGGGTGAAAACGTTTACCCGTTTTTTTTATTTTTAAAAGCACCGCGAGATCGCATGAATTTTGAAACAAGTCACAACGAATTGTACATTGTCTGGCTTTCGATTGCTCAGACCTTTTTCGGCAGATTCGTAACGATCGGTTTCGGGCGCGCTTTGAAGACCAACTTTCGTTTCATCAGTGCGACGAGCGTGCGCGTGTTCTTGTCAGTGGCCGGCTCCGTCGTCGGCGACTTCACCAACACTGCGAGTGCGTTGTTGTTGCCGAGTTGCACTTGTTACCCAATCAACGCGTGATGGCCGACGATCAGCACTGGTGTGCCCTGGGAATTACAGGTGCACATCTGATCAATCAGCTCATTTTTGTTCATTAACTGCCTCCACTGAGATTTTCCATTGTGGAAGGTAGCGCATTACTGTGTGTTCGTGGGGATCGAGATCCACCGACAGGTGTATATTAATAATTTTTGGTTCTGCGACTGCATGCGTTTGTAAAACTATTTGGGAAGCGACCCGGCTTTATTTAGGAGACTGGTCACTTTACCAAGTTTGAATTCCCGCATGATGCATGGAATCTCTCATGCGTTCTGGATAGGGAACACGCGCGGCGAAACAAAGCATCACCGGAAGTCATGTCCGTTCTGTTTTCTGTACCGCCGCTCACTGACATGTTCGTCGTCCATGAACGACAAGTGGCCGATGCATTGACCCGACAACGACGTCTGATCGGTTGCCGTCTCGAGTGTGCCCTGCAGTTCGACGATTGACCATTCCGGAATGCGCCCGTTCGTATCGCTGAAAACACTGAAACAATTGGAATGCCATGGAATATATATGAACATGCGTGGGCTGGCCTGGCACCGACCGTTTTGTTTCGACCACAATTTGCATCGCATCTGTCTTCGACTGAAACTGTCTTGTCAACCTTGACCTGAAAGCGAGCAGTGGCAGCAACAGATAGACACGGTCTCACTCAAACTTTCAAAATCAATATAGCCAAGGCATAAAGACCAGTCGTTTTTGATAAGAATTTCATAACAACCGATCCATTGCTGAGGATACGCGAGATTGACCCAGCCAGCAACAACGGCTTCTCAGCAACCATCAAAACTGTTGGCATCGTCAGATTTTGTGTCTCTTGTGTGTTCACACGAGCATTCTCTATTCAAAATTTTCTTGACATCTTGACATATTCAACAATATTGGAAAACGAGCTTGACAAAAAAGTATGGATCGACAGATCGAGTTGCTGCACAAGACAAGCGCAGAACGTTATTTCGGTCCGACCGATACGTTCGAAAAAAAATATTACGGCAACCGAGTCAAATTGATAAGTTGCACGAATAACGCGAAACACAACCGAACCAACCTTGTTTACCAGCCTTCAGCTGTTGCAGTTGATGCCGCTCGATACATGTGAGCCTGCAGTTGCTGACATCCTGCACTCGTTGAGACGTTGTTCGAGACGAACACAAAACTGATGCTGCAATCCTGCGTGTACAGCTGCACTGTGGTCAGTTTTATAAAAGTGAGTTGTGTCTGAAAAGTGAGGAGTTTTACTCCAGGGTGTTCCGAAAGTTAGACCATGACAAATTCCGTTTGAAGAATTGAACCTAAAGTTCCTTTTTTGACTGAGGCTTGATATTGGTTTGATATTTTTGCCAAAACGAGCATCGAGTTATATTATTCTGCTGGTTCACCTCTATAAATTTATTCAGAAGTTGTGAAGGTTTAACTTTTGGAACACCCTGGAGTAAAACTCCTCACTTTTCAGACACCACTCACTTTTATAAAACTGACCACTGGGGATACAAACGCACCTACATTAAGCAACTCAATCGCAAATGGACCTCCTTAGCAATCATTTGTTCCTTGACAATCCTCGGCCTCGAAAACCCACAGCCAGTAACGATCCGATCCAAATTCGATTTAGCCAGCTGCAGCTGCCAGCATGATTATTTGAGTGGTTCTTCTGGATTCACGAATCTTTCGGCAAATTGAGGTTGGTTCATGACGGCAAATTCAACGATTCAACGGCAAATTGAGTTCATGACTGAGAAAACGAGTGTCGAATCAGCAGGATCCTGATCCTGAACCAAAGTCGCTGCTCAATTTGACACTCATCACTCAAATCATGTTGCGAATTCTGGTATTGTAATTGTGAATTGTGAATGATGTAAACTTGGTAAATTAATTGTTCATCGTGCTCGCCGCTTCAAATTCATCCATGCCAAAGAATCCGTTTTCGTTTTATTCATCAGTTTAATCAAACCAACGATCAGTTTCATTCAACACTTTCACACAATCGACAATGCCAAGCTCGTCGTCGTCGTCGAAATACTGTTTCGAATATCCAATTTCAATTCCATCTGTTCAAAAACTGAACCAAACAAAATAAAACCAACAAGCATCACACAAACAAACGAAATTCTCTTTTTGTTTTCTTCTTTTCATTTTAATTAGCATTTGTCTGCTTCCTTTCCGAAAAATGTTACTCGACATTCTCCCACATTTGAAGGTTGTAGGGCAACCGTTAAAAATTTAGTATCCGTTCCGTTTATAAAATTGAGCAGTATCTGAAAACTGAAAAGTGAGGAGTCTTTACGTCCTGTAAGTGAGTGTTCTGATAAGTTGGACGTTGGAGTTGGACCAGGCCGACCAAGACAAATTGAAGAATTAATTGACCATAACCTTTATCTATGAAAACGGTTTTCTTTTATTACCCGACTCAGTCGAAATTTATACTCCTTAACTTTCAACTTTCTTTTTTTTCTAACTGAGTTGTTTTTAGGTAAAGTATTCTTAATGTTTTTGATCTTCTTTCGAATTTGACAAAAGTGTTTTTTGTCTACCGCCATCTTGTGTGAGACGCCACCCTGGGAGTGACCGAGTGAGGAATGGATAGAAATCAAGATTTTTTTTGTTTTGGCGGTTTTTTCAAGCCGACCGAACGGTTTTTTTCACTGTTGTATACGTGCAGGTGGCGTTGAGCCGTTTGACAGAGCCGTTCGACGTGGACAGTGAGCTGGTGCAGGACGAGGTGCAGATGGCGTTCTCGGGCGTCGACGTCGACCACTACCAGCGCATCGTGGACGTCGCTGCTGCTGCCGCCGCACCCGGCTCCTCGTTGCCTGACTTCACGCAACTTGATCCGGACACCCAGGATCGACTGCAGGCCCTGCTGCATGCCGCTGGTTCGTTCGTTGTGGCAGTCTTGAAAATCACAAAAAACACACAATTTGGGGCGGTTTATTTGCGAATGGTGTATGATGTGCGTGCCTTTGGTGTGCAGGCATCAGCAAGTCGACGCAGGATCCGAAGACAGCGTCAGCAATGTTTGCCGATGCGGACGTGCTGCGGCGCCTGTCCACGAGCGTCAGCTCCGCCCTGGATGGCGCTGCGGATGCGTTGACGCGCATGAAAACGCAAAAACGTAAACTGCATTTCATTGTGCTACCGTTCAGTGAACCTTACTGCCAGCTAAATCACTAAAACTTTTGCCAGCTTTTTCTTGCGAGTTGCAACACGTGACGTGAACTAAAATCGTACGTCACGTCGTCATCTACCATTATTCGTCATCCAAAATGTGTCCTCCACCGGGGGGGTACAATTCCGGCCCGCTAATTCCGGCCTGAAGAATTCCGGCCCGCTCATTCCGGCCCGAAGAATTCCGGCCCGAAGAATTCCGGCCCGGAGAATTCCGGCCCGGAGAATTCCGGCCCGGAGAAATTTCGCCAGCACGAACAATATTAAACCACACGAAGTGATTTTGGTAATGAAATAATAAAATAAAAATATCGATGTTCACATGTTACAGTGTATTTTCAATGATGTTCGTTCTGTTTGCTTTTTTGGAAAGTGAAACCTTTTGGAAAAAAGAAACTACAAATAAATTTTTAAATTTTTTTATCATTAACAGGATTTGTGACCCTTTTACCTTATCAAAAAGGCTTGGCTTAGGATTAGGAACCTACAACAAGTCACTGCAAGCAAGTTTTAAACAAAAATAAAAAAAATCACTTGAGAATTTATTTTACCAAAAATCACTTCGTGTGGTTTAATATTGTTCTTGCTGGCGAAAATTCTCCGGGCCGGAATTCTCCGGGCCGGAATTCTTCGGGCCGGAATGAGCGGGCCGGAATTCTACGGGCCGGAATTTCGCGGGCCGGAATAGTACACGAGCCGTCCTCCACCACTAGTTTCACTGCTAAATTTGAGTTGCTACGTTGTCACGGTGGTAGCAAAAATTCTAGTGGTGTAGTAATCAACGATGAGGTTGTGAGCGAGCATTTCGGTAGTGTCACATTGAGAGTGTTGTACGCTTGCTAACGCCTGCAGGCTCCTGTGCCACCGTTGACGTTGCGTCGCGGACGCCGCCAGTGGCGGTTGCCGAAAGCGGCTCGGTGTTTGTGGATGCGTTGCAGCAGCAGCCGGCGACGCTCGACCAGATGCAGCACCAGCAGCAGCAAGGTTCACGTTTGCGCGTGTGTTCCGCTGGTGTGTCTGTGCTCACGCGTGTCCCATTGCAGCGATGCTCGGCCTCGCAGCAGCAGCGACCGCTGTCGGCGCGCCGCCGGATGTCGCCGCCGCTGGGCACGTCAGCATGGAGGAGGGCGAGTCGTTGCTGTCGCTCGCGTGCTCTGCCGGCGTGCGTTTGCCGAGTGCTGTTGCTCGTGTTGTGTAGTTGCATTGGTGCAGTTGTTGTTTTCAGTACTACGAGCTTGCGCAAGTGCTGCTGGCGATGCGCACGAACATCGAGGACCGTGGCTGCAAGGGCGACTGTACGCCGCTGATGGAGGCCGCCTCAGCCGGCCACCTGGACATCGTGAAGCTGCTGATCGCGCACGGCGCCGACGTGAACGCACAGAGCAGCACCGGCTGCACGCCGCTCATGTACGCCGCCGCCGGCGGACACGAAGCCGTACGCGTTCAGCATTCATTCTCGCCTGTGCTCTCATTGCTGATGTTCGCTATCGGGCTGGCTGAAACCGGTTTTTTCCACGTCCGGGGAAAAAACGTTTAGAAAAAACGGAAAACCTGGTACTAAAAATTGGGGAGCTTGAAACTAGATGGAACAATTGGCCACTTCGTTTTGAAGAACAAGCTTTTTGTACAAAATGTACAAGGTCTGAGAAAAAAAAGATGCGCGCGCGAGGTAAAAACGGAATACGAACGCATTGTCAAGATGAGCACAAAATGAAATGAGAAAAGTAGATTCACGGTCTCGCTGCCAGTTAGGTTGTAGTCGCAGTCCACTTCATTCTCTTGAAACATTGCTTATTTGCAAAACTAGATAGAACAACAAACTTCCTATTGAAACTTAAAAAAACTTGAAAAACCTTAAAACCGGGTTTTTCAATTTTTTAACCTTAAATTTGTCTCGAAATGAAAACTGGAAAACCGTTTTTTCGAAAAATAGTTTTTTCCCGATGCGAGCCATTCATTGATTCGTCGTGATGCCATGCTTCCGATTCAATGTTGCAGGTTGTGAACGCTTTGTTGGACGCCGGTGCAAACGTGCAACTGCGCAACGAGAATGGACATTGCCCACTGATGGAAGCTGCCAGTGCCGGTTCGAACTAAAACACTTAAACTTATACCTTTTGACTTTGATGTCTGCGGAGACTGCGGTATTCTTTGGGAACCCGTTTCTGAACTGCGACCTTTTCGAGACCATAACGAAATCCAGCATCACCTGCTGGGTGGTTTTCTGATTGAGCTCGCCAGTTTATTACAGGTCATGTGAACATCGCTCGATCATTGGTGAAACATGGCGCCCAAGTGCTTTCCATGGCTAGTGGCGAATTCAAAGTTTGTTGAGCACGATGATTTTTGCTACTTGTGTTGTTGCTGTTGTTTGCTGTGCATCTTTGTTTGCACGATTGTTGACACAACTTCACAGGAATCACCGCTGACTCTTGCTGCATACAAGGGCCATTTAGAAATGGTCAAATTTCTCCTGGAGTCCGGTCCAAGCGCTGAGCAGCGAGCGGTCGGTTTTCATTGAGTTGTTTTTCATATTTTCTGTGTTTCCTTTTCACTGTTTTGGATTTATTCGAACATGTCGAATTTACTTTCACGTCATTTTCCTTAAAAACCAGTCGTTTGTCATTAGTGGACACCAGATTTTCAGTTTGCTTCACATTTTCGGATCGGCCAAACTGAACGTCCGGGTTGCTTGCTTGAAAGCCTCGGTTTTAGAGCACTTAACCGATCCGACATGTTCATAGAAATGGATAGGCTTTGACTAATGACTACAGTCGAACTCTGAATTGTAGGGAGTGCGCTGATTGGTTGGCAATCAAGTGATGCATGCTTTCTGCGCAAACAAAACTCTGCCCCCACAGCAATTTCTGCACAGAAAGCATGCAGCACGTGATCACCAGCGACGACGCTGTTTCTCTATAATTTAGAGTTCGGCTGTATGGTTTTAGCAAGAAACTATTTTAGCTCGAGAGTATTTCAGGAAGAACTACATACTGGACTGATGGAGGCGTCCATGGACGGTCATCTTGAGGTTGCGCGATGTCTCCTGGACTTTGGTGCACCTGTGAATTTGCCCAGTGAAAGCTACGAATCACCATTGACATTGGCCTCATGTGGAGGACATGTCGACTTGGTAACTGTCGCTTTATAAATAACAACAGACCGTTGCTCTCTGATCGCTGTGCTCAGATAAACAACCGAAAATGACAGGCATCACAGTAAAAATTGCAAAAACAATTATATGCACATCACTGTCACATGTGGGACATTTTGTGAAGCGGTTGACTAATTTTTAGCATGCGCAGTAATTTTTAGTATAAAACTGGTAATATTCAATGAAATGCAAGCAAGTAACGCGTGCATGTTGCTTCAGGTTCGCCTTTTGCTTGACCGTGGTGCACAACTGGAAGATCCAAATGACGAAGGCTACACGCCGCTCATGGAAGCCTCGCGAGAAGTATGCCACTTTTGTTTGGAATGTGGTGATTGTGATTCAATTGACAAATGTGCCGTTGTCTTTTTAGGGCCATAGTGACGTGATCGCATTGCTGCTGGATCGAAATGCAGACATCAACGCGCAGACTGAGGAGACTGGTGAAACCGCATTGACGCTCGCTGCCTGTGGTGGATTCCGGTGCGTGTGTTTTGTTGTGTGCGGTGTTTTGGAAGCACGTTTGCATTTGTGTCATGTCATTTGGTTGGTTGTTTCAGCGATGTCGTCGCGTTGCTCGTGTCACGTGGGGCGGACATTGACTTGGGCGCAAACAGTCCGCTCATGGAAGCGGCGCAAGAAGGCCATCTGGACGTGGTCAAGTTCCTCATTCAGGAAACCGTCGCGCTCGGCGATGTTTCCGTTCGTTTTTTTGTTTAGTTTTTTTGACAGCTAGCTGCCTCGTCAACTTGACTGCACGTCAAACTGGCCTTTCAACTGACCTTGCCCCCAGTTCGATGTTGTTCTCTGTTTGCAGATCGACGCCACCACGGCCACCGGGGACACCGCACTGACGTACGCTGCTGAGAATGGACACGTGGACGTGTGCGCGGCGCTGGTGCAAGCTGGCGCCTCTGTGGTTGGTGCATTACAACTGGCAGCCAGCGCAAACTGCAAACTTTTGTTGCGAATTATAGCTGTGAACATGAAATGGTGAACTTGAATTGTTTCAATGTTGACACAGGAGCACGAGGCAGAGGGCGGCAGCACGGCGTTGATGAAGGCTGCCAAGGCGGGCCATTGGAGCGTGTGCAACCTGCTGCTGGCCAATGGCGCGCACGTGGACAGGGTGACGCAGGCGGGCGACGAAACCGCGCTCAGCCTCGCCTCCTCCAACGGACACTACGAGATCGCGCAGCTGCTGCTCGAACGCGGCGCAAACCCGAATCGCACGCTCAAGGTGAGCTGCTCTGCCGTCGCCTGAGTTTGATGCCGCTGAACGGCTCTATGCTGTCGGCAGCTTCTCTTCGACTACTACCGGCGTAGTAACGTTGTGAAGTCGTAGTTTGACGACAGTGAACTTCGTTTCTACCACGGTGGTGGCGCTTCAATTGTGTTATAAAGGCCCATTGATGCACGCGCGCCGACATGAACGTGCGTATGAATGTGCGTATGTCTACACCTGAAGCGCGCTGAAGCTGCGCTGTTTTTTGCGTCATGAATGTGTAGCGAAGTGACGCGCGCTGACGCGCTTCAACCTCCATGAATGGCGCTTAAGGAAGTGCACTGTTGATAGGGGTTGTATGCAATGCAGCGAACGTGTGTCATTGTGTTGTGTGCGCAGGACAACCGGACGTGCATCATCGAAGCAGCGCGCAACGGGCACACGACCGTGGTGCAGCTGCTGCTCGACTGGCCCGGCATCCGTCTGCCCGAGTTCACGTGCGCACCACCGACGCTGCGTCAGTTGGCCGCGAACAGCAGCGCCGACGCGATCGCCCTGCACGACAGCAGCACGCCAGCTGCGTTGCACAGTTGCGCTGTACAGGCGGCTGCCGCGAAACAGGCGAAGCAGCTCGCGCACGCCACGAACACGCCCGCCGGCAACCACGTACGCACACGGCAAACGTTGTTCGGTGATCTTGAGTCATGGCGGTGATCAAACGTGAATTGCAGGTGACACGTTCAACAACGACAACACCGGCCGACACAAGCACCAAACAGCAACAGCAACGCCAGTTCGTGAAACAAGCGATCGCACAAGTGGACGCGCAGCAGAAGGCCAGCAACTCGGAGGCAAAGTCGACGCCAACGTTGCGCGTCACGAACAGCAACAGCAGCAGCACACAGCAGAGCAACACGTGCACGGAGTCAACGACGAGCAAACAGTCGTCAGGCAGCAGCTCAAGCAGCAGCTCAACGGCAGCGTCCAGCACGAGCTCAAGCTGTACGCCGCCGTTGGATGCGGCCACGTTGGCGTCATTGAATCAGTGGGCTGTGCCGCCGGCTGCCGCCACTGACTCGGACGTCACCAGCCAGTGGCTGCTGCAGCAGGTGCACGCGTGCTTTCTGTTTCTGATTGGCTGCCATAAACGTAGAAAAATGGCGCATACAATTTTCAACTGCCATTTGAAATCGGGAAAGGAAAATGCAATTTTGCGATTCATTTTTTGAAACTTTTCTCCGCAAAGCAGCTACACCAATGTTTTCGCACGTTCGCTGTTGTATTTTGCAGGCGCACCGCACAATCCTGAAGCAGGCCGGCGCAAAGTTGAGCGAGGCGGAAATCAATCATCTCAGTGAACTGCTGAAGACGCAGTTTCGACCGTACTTTCCAAATTTGTCCACGGCCAATCTCGCATCGCTGCTACAGGTCAGTCCAAATGCTATGCATAATTACAGTTTCCACGGCAGCTTACTGAAACGAGTGCAGAAAATATGAAGAACCTGCAACTTGTATAACGGACGGCATTGCCAATGTATACATTTGTATTTGTGATCTGCAGGACAGTGCTCTGTTGCCACCGGAGACGCTGACGATCGAGGCCCCGTTTGTGCCGCACAATGTCAGTGCCCCGATCACGGTGCCGTTGGCCGCTGGCGTGAAACGAAAGGCAAGCAGCGCATCGGCGTCGGCGAACGTCGAAATGGCCGTGAAGGACTTGAAAAAGTTGCAGGTGAACGAATGCTGTTGGCAAACTATTTTCGTTTCGTTTTTTATTGCATCAAACATTTTGTGTGTTGCTTTTTTAGGAAACTAGCCAGAAAAACGATGGAGGCTCGCCCTCGGAGGTCGCTGCTGCTGGCGCGAAACAGGTAGGCAATAATGCTGTGGTCAAGTTTGCGTTTGAAAAACTTGTTTTTCAACCTTCGTACAGTATGTACATTGTAGTTGTGTTTTATTGTGTTGCGTTTAATTGCAGCCGCCTGGCGTGCAAACGAAACTGACGACGTTGCGATTGGCCGATGGCTCCGTGTACAGGAGTGACGGCACGGTCGTGCGTGCTGACGGCTCAGTGCTCAGGACGGGACAGGCGTTCGACTTTGCCGCTGCGCCCCCGCCACCGCCACCGCAGCCGATTGCTGCACGCAAGGGTCAGTCGGTGCTGGGGGTGTGTGGGAGGGCACAACACTGCTCACGCCTGTGTGTCTTGGCAATGGGCGGGGCAAGCTTGATAATGCAGAGAAGCTGCATACAATGTGGCTTGATCTGTGGTTGTTGTCGCCATGTGCAGCAGACATTGCAGGTGCGCCAACGAAGGTGCACGCGTCGACGCAGGTGGAAGTGCCGTTGGGCGCACAGCACAGCACGAGCACCACGACAACCACGACGGCGGCGGCCGCCAACGGCAGCGGGACACAGCCGACGCCAGCGAGCAACAAAGCGCAGAACGCGAGTGCGAGCGTGGCGCCGTCGGTCGACCTGAACACGCAGACCGAGAGCAACCACGACACGGCGCTGACGCTCGCCTGTGCCGGCGGACACAACGATCTCGTGAACCTGCTGCTGCAGCGCGGCGCAGAGCTCGAGCACCGCGACAAGAAGGCTCGTTGCCACTGCTCATGAAAACTGCACGCAATGTGTTGCGCATCCGAAGAAAACCGACGTGCCAACCGAACATCAGCCGCTTGCTGATCGTTAACTTGCAATCCAGTGGCTGTAAAGCTGAAATGAGTCATTTGTTTAGGGTTTCACGCCGTTGATCTTGGCAGCGACGGCAGGGCACACGGCAGTGGTCGAGGCACTGCTGAATTCAGGGGGCAACATCGAGGCACAGTCGGAGCGAACGAAGGACACGGCGTTGTCGCTCGCGTGCTCTGGAGGCCGCAAAGAGGTGAGCAGAGGCGTCATGTTCACTGTGTTTGTGTTTCACAGCTGCACTGCGTCTGTTTACTTGTGGTCAGGTGGTGGAGCTGCTGCTGAAGCGTGGCGCCAACAAAGAGCACCGCAACGTCAGCGACTACACGCCACTCAGTCTGGCGGCAAGCAGCGGCTACGTGGACATCGTGCAGCTGCTGCTCAATGCCGGCGCAGAGATCAACTCGCGCACCGGCAGCAAGGTGCCGCAATTGCATGCCTTCTGCAGTCTGCGTGTGACGCTCTGCTCAAAGTTTGCTGGGGTTTTCAGCTCGGCATCAGTCCACTGATGTTGGCTGCAATGAACGGCCACACACAAGCGGTCAAGGTGTTGCTGGAGCGGGGCTCGGACATAAACGCACAGATCGAGACGAACAGGAACACCGCGCTGACGCTCGCCTGCTTCCAAGGGCGTCACGAGGTCGTGAAGCTGCTGCTCGAGTATCGCGCCAACTGTGAACATCGCGCTAAGGTTCGCTCGTTCACTGACAATTGATGCGTTCGACGATGAGGTTCCCATGGCTTGTGTCACCACACCTGGGCTTGATAGTTTGAGGTGGCAAGCTGTTTGGTTTGCGACCACGCATGTCGTATATCTCAACGGAATCTCTGAAGTTGTTTTCAGATGTAGAAAGTGTTTCGTTTTGCGTTGATTGCAAGCAACAGGCCTGCTTCCGCTTCACAGACCGGCTTGACGCCTCTGATGGAGGCAGCGAGCGGCGGCTACGTCGAGGTCGGTCGAGTGCTGCTGCAGCACGGCGCAGACCCGAACGCAGCGCCGGTGCCGTCCAGCCGAGACACGGCGCTCACGATCGCTGCCGACAAGGGACACCACAAATTCGTGGAACTGCTGCTGCGGCATGCCACTGCGGTGTGTGGCGCGCTTGTTGTTGCTCGGGGCAATCGAAGCTGCTAGTGTGTGTGTGATAAGCACCGTGATTGTGTGATGTCATGTTTTTGGAGTCACATAGCTCGCGTCTGATCGACCGTCCCAATGGCACCAGAGGCATCTCCAATCAATCACAGCGTATGGCGCAGTTGCACAACATTGGCGTCATTGTGTGTTTTCGTTCGCAGATCGATGCACGCAACAAGAAAGGCTGCACGCCGCTGTGGCTCGCGTGTCACTGCGGCCATCTGGAGACGGTGCAGACGCTCGTGAAGCAGAGCGCAGACGTCGATGCTGCCGACAACCGGCGTGTCACGCCGCTCATGGTCGCATTCCGCAAGGGACATCTCAAGGTTCGCACACAGTTGGCCGTTTGAGTCTAGCACGCTCGTTTGCTGCAGCAGGCAGTGAGCAACATTCGAAAGCAGCCAATCAGCTGATCACACGTGCACTGCGCACTGCACAATCCGTCCATCCATACCACATTCCTTTGCATTGTTCAGGTTGTCAAGTGGCTGGTGCGTCACGTGAATCAGTTTCCGTCGGATCAGGACTGCAGTCGGTTCATCGCGACCATCACGGACAAGGCATGTCATTGGCGGCATCGATCGGCGTCCCCATGTTGCACGTGTGTACAATGTTGCAGGATCAACTGGTGAAATGCCGCCAGTGCATGGAGGTGATCGTGGCGGCCAAAGACCGTCAGGCACTCGAGGCAAACAAGGCCGCCGCAACACTGCTCGAGGAATTGGCAAAGGAGGAACAACAGGCGCAGTCGCGTAAACTCGCGAAACAACGACAGAAGGAGAAGAAAAAGGCGAAGAAGGCCGCGAAAAAGGCGGCGCAGACGCCCGGCAAGGACGACAAGTTCGTTGATTCGTTTTTTCGTACTCAAATGCGCCGTTCAAAGTTTGTATTGTGTGTGTAACTTGAAGTCTCAATTTCACGTTAATTTCAGCGACAACAACGACGAAGAGCACCCTGACGAGCCCGTGGCCAGCGGGCTCAACGAAAAAGACGCAGACTCACGCACGCCGTCGCCAGTCGTGTCGCGACTCCCTGCCCCGGTACCACTGATCATGCAATGTTTTTTTTTTCACTTTTTATCTGCTGCTAGTCACTGTTGAGTTGCAATTCTGAATGCGTGTTCACGTTTCACTTCAGCCGCAGGCCGAGTCCGACTCCGAAGAGGAGTCTAATCCGCCGAGTCCACCGAACGTGACCGTGCTGACGTCTTCGTCGTCGTCATCATCCGCCCAACGTCGCTCGCAAGCGTCCGCGTTTCGATCATCAACAAAGAAAGACCTACAACTGAGCGGTGCTGCGTCGGCAGCAGTGGCAGAGCAGGCCGAGTCGCGAGTGCCGCTGCCGACGCCTCCGGATGAGCCGGCGCCGCCTGCAGCGAGCAAGAGAACGCAGCCGGGCGCAGCGAGCGCCAGCCAGCTGCAGACGGCCGCCGCGTCACGCCACCAGCGTCGCGAGCGCTACGGCAAACGGCGCAGCACGTTGCAAGCGGAAAAGGGTACGCTGTGGGTGGTGTTGACGACAGTGCAGTTGTGCTTGGAGTTGTTGATGGAGTGGAGATGATGGTGGAGTTGCTGGTTGCTTTGCAGCGGCGGCGTCCGTCCAGTCGAGTCGAGGCGCAGCGAAGGCCGCTGCTGTGCTGACGGGCGTCTCCGCTGGCGGCGTGTCGATGCAGGCGAACAGCGATGAAGGCTGGACAAGGTGCGTGCGATGTTTGTGAGCTGCTTTGTTAGCTGTCACTTGTTGCTGACCACGTGCACTCGCACATGCAGACACTCAACACAACGTCGTCGCGGTGTCGCCTCAGCAGCGACAGTGCAGCCTGCAGTGGCCAGTCGCAAGCCGGCTGCACCACCGACATCAGTGGCGCCTGTTGAGTCAGCGGCAGCGGCGGCCACGATCGCACTGCAGCACTCGCACCCCGAGGATCCGTACACCGTGGGCAACGCCGCGTGGCGTGACGTGAAACGCAAGGCGAACAAGCTGGCGGTCAGCTCGGCTGCGATCGCACGCGTCATCGGCAGGGGCGGACAGAACATCAACGCCATCCGAGAGGCCACTGGTTCGTTCAGTGGCAAACATGCTTGCCTTTTTATTGTCAACGAAGCCCGTTCCCGTCACGCCTACCACGTTTGCGATTGTCTGTGTTTGTTGCAGGCGCTCACATCGAGGTTGAGAAGCAGCAGCAGCGCAAGGAGCAGCTCGATCGTCAGGTGACCATCCGTGGCACCACGGACGCAACCCGGCAGGCAATGTCCATGATCACGGGGCTCATCGAGGACACTGACAGCAACGTGCAGGACATCATTCGCAAGGTGCGGTGCTTCTTTCGGGCCACTGGTGTTGCCATTGTTTATTTCATTTTCACCTGATTCAGGTACAAAAAGAGGAGCAACGCCGTCAACAGAGCACGCCGACAGCAAGCCAGCAGCCACCGCAGCCGGCGCATTCGTACAGCAGCCAGCGGGTGCCTGCAGGCGATGCGAACGTGCAAGGCGGGCCGCCGATGGTGCAGCGTCCCACGGCGACACTCCCAGCCAACAAGCAGCCTGCGGCCGAGTACTCACCGTTTGCCACTCCGAACGTCTGGCAGCAACGCGCCACGCAACGCCAGATGCAGCAAGGTGGCCACGGAAATATCTTGGAAGCTGCCAAGCTCGCTCGACACTCTCAGTTTTCACACATCCGTGCACAGTATTCATGGAATCTGATTCTTGTTTTGCTGATCTGATTCGTTTCAGCCGCGGCGAAAATGAACTTTGCGCATGCGGCAGCGGGCAGCCGTGACCAGCAGCAGCAAGCGCTCAACGGGACACAGGCTGCGTCCGTGGCGTTGGGCTCGTGCAGCGCACTGGACGCCGCCAACAAAGCGCCTGGCTTCAAGCGACCAAATGCCAGTAAACTCTCCACGAACCCGCCTGCTGCGGTGGCCGCCGAATTCTCGCCACGTATGACAGTTTCTTGGGTTTTTGAGTCAGATTTTGCGAAAACAATAACGAAGCCGCTTGAAAGTAGCACATGTTGTTGTGTTGCGTGCAGCTGGCAGCAGCGAGCTGACTCCGCCGTCGCAAGTGAGCCTGTCGCCGCCGTGTGTGGCCGCAGGGCCACTCGGTCTGTTGGGCGTGTCCAAGTCGGCGTACGCGAGTCCAGCAGCAGCAGCGTCGAGTGCGCAGAGTCGTGCGACCGTGCAACTGCCCTTGGTCGGCCTGCCTCGACCCGAGCACGCGCGACCCGCAAGCGCAACGCCGACGCTCGGCACGGCGCTCACTTTTGGTACTTTGCTGATGATTGCTGCCCCCCACCGGTTGCAGAAACCCGAAGATACACAAAACTCCGATAGTTTGGTGTTGTCCGCTCTGCTAGTGATCTCAGTGCTACATCGGTTTCGGCGGGCAGCGATTCTTTGAGTCAGCGAATGCGATTTTTTTAGTTTTTTTGTTGAATCCAGTATTGTAGCATTGTAGAGGGGTACATTGGCGTCGATGTGGTTGCTTGGCTTAGCAATATGATGTGATGAAATAAACCGAGGGGGTAATTTTTGCAGCAGTGAAACGCGAATCCAGAGCAGAGCACTTTGCAGAGACAGGCAGCACGAGCGTGTACGACTCGACGCCAGGCTACTCGCCGCCGCTGTCGAGTCGCGCGCACTTTGCAGCGGCAGCCTCGTTCTCAGCGGCCAGTGTGGTCGAGTCACCATCGATCATCGATGCTACTGGCGCTGGCGACTCCGCTCTGACGCAGCTGGTGTGTTTCCAGCGTTTCCGGGTGCTCTCTGCCGTCAACACATGAAACTGCACCCAATTTTATCAGTTGAAAGCCCTGCCAATTGCGATGTGTAGCGGCGTGTGTTTTCAGTCGTACAGCGTGTCGCCGCAGTCACACACGACGCACGGTGGGCTGAGCGCCGATTGGCTGCGCAGCGTGGTGCCGCCAGCGACAGCGTCCGTGTCACGGCTGCCCGCGCCGCCGGCTGCTGTGGCCGCCAGCAACGAAGACCCCTGGCCTCCGGCGCATGATCTCATCAAGAATCTGGCGCAGCTTCAGATCGAGGTTTTGGTGGTCGAGCTCTTTTTTAAGCGGCATTCAAAAAGCAGCTGTGACCACTGTTTCGTTTCATGAATGCCGCTCTATGCTTGACTATTCAACCAAGATCACGTTTTTGTGCCGCTTCTGCAGAGCGACGTGTGCCCATTGAACCTGGACGCCACTGGTGAGCACGCATCAAGTGACGCTCGTTTCAAGCGCTCTTCACTGGCCAGTTGGCCGCCAGTGCCACCAGCAGGCGTGTCATCGGCACAGCAGCACACCGCCGCACCGCCACCGCCGTTTGCTGGCGGCTTTGGCGATCTGTTTGGCAATGCTGGCGCGCTCTCTGCCCTGTCCAACGGCCCCTTGAACACGGATGTCGCACTGACACAGGTCAGCAGGCTCACAGGTCCATTGCGTTCTGCACTTCACAAAGTCCTGGTCTGAACGTGGTGCGCTCCGGTTGTGTTTTATATGAATATGAAGTTCATCGTGGATCAATTTGGATTTATGGATATTTCATGTTCTGAATTTCACAAAGTATTTTCATATGAATATGTGTGAATTGTTTAGTTGGCGGAAGCAATCCAGAGTGTGCGATGGTCGAACACGATGCAACAACAGCCGTCTGGCGCTGGAGGGCAGAGCAACAACAACACGGACAAGCCACGCAGCGGCGAAACGGCGTTGCAGTCGATGATGCGTGCTGCCGTGCCGCCGGCGCACTATACACCCTACCACAGACACCAGCAGCAACCGTTTGAACCGATGCTGCCGCCGGCACAACGTCAGTCGTGCACTTGTTTGTGCCAATCACTGTGTTCCTCGAATGCTTGAATGCAAACGACAGAGTCACTAGGCTGCCGTTGGCATTCTTACGAAGCGAGCGGTGCACATGCGCGTGTGTGTTTCAGCAGCAGCCAGCAGCCACCGTGACTACGTGCCGCCGGTGCAGCAGTACAGCCGGCCACCGCCGCCGTTGCCGTTCGCAGCAGCGACGCAGCGTGCCCCATGGGCGCCCACGGCCGAGTGTCCGTCGTCCAGCAGCAGCTCGCAGGCGACTGCGTTTGCCACGAACGCGCTCTACGCGCACACGATCGCGTCCACTGCGAATGCACCACCGAAACTGGCAAACGGCAGCGCGCGCGTGCAGCACCCGCACGCACAGGCCACCGGCACGACGCAGCCGACGTGGGCGGCGAACTGGATGAGCAACCCGTGAGTGCACAAGTGCTGCACATCTATACCAGTCATCATCATTGCTCGCTGCTACTGGACGTTGCTGACACGGTGATTGTTTGTTGCTTTTTGGATTTTGTGGCGTGTGCGTGTACGTTTGCTTCCTTGTGCTGTTTTGCATTCGGATTTGTGCAGCATTGAGTTGAATCCATGAGAGATTGAAACAAAGTAAAATGGAGATAATTGATTGGTTTAGGCGGTGATCGATCGATAAACACTAAGATTTCTGTTGTTTGTCTTGATTTTGTGTTTTCGTCAGTTGGGTTACTTGAAAGCGGTGTGGAGAATTTTTCCGAGTTTTATTCCGAAAAGATATACAATAGGTGTTTACATGTGCCCTGTGTTCTTATTGTGCCGTTGATATATTTGAAAAAAACATACAAATTTATGCTTTGTGATGTGAAAAAAAGTTCACATTTATCCACGTGTGTTTTCAAAAAAAAGCGAATTCATGATTTCACTCATATGCACAGTTTTAGTTTATTAGACTACAAAAATTGATGTTCACGTTCTGCTGCAAAGAACTGAGCTTGCAAAAGAAAGGATTTTATAGTTCAGTTTCTTATTGTTTTTTTCAAAGGTTCCGTTTTTTGGTTACTAGTTTGTTACCTTTTATTGATAGATGTTCTGGTGACGTTTTGAAACTTGGAAAGAAGCACCTGGTTTTTAGTGTCTTTTTTTCTGCGTGAATGGTTGCGTTGTTTCTGCGGTTGGTGTTTTTTATGATGTCCACTCCCAAAATTCATTTTATACCCTTTTCAACGTGCACTGGTTCCGGTATGCTGTTTTTGCCTGTCATGAAAACAATCCGTAGTGGAGATATTTGCACATAGATGCAGCACTATTTCAATTTTCAATGTCAATCCCATTACTTTGTGCACCACATTAGTTCACCAGAATCATGAGGCACAGCACAAATCATTCATTGATGTTTGCTGCTGATTGTTCAACTTTGTGTTTTTTTTGTTTGATTGAACGATTGATTTATGTTTCTGTGTGTCTATTGCGTTTTGTTTGTCATTGCCCGATTTCAATGTTGGTGATCAGTGATAATGATGTTCAATTTTGTACTGAAATATAAATGGAAAACTTGTGGTTGTGGTCACGTGGTTGCATTTGATGGCATCTGAAGAGCCATCGTAGTTTACACTCGGTCAGAGAGAGCTACTTTCACTGTGAACATGTGATTGAATGCCTTTCGTTTGCAAGCACATAAAACTGTGCCACATGAAGCTGCTGGTCAACATGCACCGTGTGCTGCGTGCAACGTGCAGTGCCGTGCGTCCACCGACCACGGCGTGCCTCGCAAACGGTTGGTCGTGCAGTATTGTTGTTATTTGCCGCTGTGTCACGTTTACACGCGACCAGTCAAGTGAAAGTTGTTCACTTTTTCGCTGTACGTGTTCTTTTCGAAATCGGCCAGCTCAGCTTCTATTTGAGCGACGCCTCGCATGTGCACGTGAGTGTTGCGCCTGTGCTTTCAGTGCGTTCAATGTTCATCCAAGTGCAAGCGACGCCGAATCCGACCGCGTTGAAGTTCGTGCCGGGCGTCGCTGTGCTCGGTGAAGCCGGCAAAACCATGCACTTCGGCACGCCGGCCGAGGCGAACGTGTCGCCGTTGGCAACGTCCGTGCCGTCGTTTGGGCAGGCGCTTTGAAACTGCATCATCAAAAGGAAACTAGTGGTTGCGTAGTGATGAATTGTTTCAGTCGTCTGTTCAAAGTGGAGGGTGTGAAGCAAGTGTTCCTCGCTGACGAGTACATCACGATCACCAAGCTGGACGAACACGTTGACTGGACGGTGTTGAAGCCGGCCATCTTTCAAATCATCACCGATCACTTCGCGGCTGGCCGACCCGTGCTCAAGGAGGGAGCAATGCAGCCGGATCAATCGGCCGGTCGGTTTGTGTTTAGCATTTGTGGCTGTGGTTTAGATTGCCACGGAGCGAAATTAGTGTGGCTGAGAATTGCAGCTCGTGTGGTTGACTGCGTTTTATTCGTTTTACAGACGAGGACGATGATGAAGTGGTGCAGTTGATCAAGGAATTGTTGGACACTCGAATCAGACCAATGGTGCAGGAGGACGGTGGCGACATCATGTTCATGGTGAAGTTGCACAGCATTCTTGGCGACGTTGGTGTTGTTCGGAATTTTAAGCGATGGTTTTTAGCCATGGCTAACTCAGAAAAGCGTAGAACGCCGTCGAGTGGGGTGTCTATCGAGTTTTCTCTGTCATTAAGTGCCTATACACCCCTCGGCGGAGCTCGATCCCCCGAACGCACAGACCTAACGCGCTACCACCAGACCACGACGTTGTCATTCAAGCTGTATTTCACGTTGTGCAGGGCTTCGAGGAGGGCGTCGTAAAGCTGAAGATGCAGGGCTCCTGTACCGGATGTCCGAGTTCCACGGTGACCCTGAAGTCGGGCATTGAGAACATGCTGCAGTTCTACATACCGGAGGTGAACGCCGTCGAGGAGGTCGGGCTTCGTGGTCACAACGTTTACTTTTTTATTTTGATCTGAACTGGACACTTATGTGGTTGATTGATTAGTGACAAAAGATTTTGCTTTCCTGGAAAAAAACAGAATTTTTGCAGAAGTTGTCAAGTTCACAATGAGTGCTGCTAGGTTTTTTTATTTTCATGCAGGTAAAAGACGAGACCGATGACCTGATTGAACGCGAATTTCAACGGCTCGAACAGAAAATTAAAAGCCAATCCGAGTAAATTCAGCATATTCAATCTAAGTTTTGCTGGAAAGTTTCTGTCAACCGTCTGTTTGTTGTTCTCTTTCAACTTCGTTCCCGTCGACAGTGTTGCATTTTTTTTCTTGGTTTTGTGTATGTCCCATCATTGTGATCGCCCATTTCTGTGGTTTTCCGTGTTGCATCGTGATTTTTTTTATTTCTTACTGTTCAGTTCTTTCAGAGCAGCAGCGTCGCAGCCCAATCGATGGCCTGTGTCTAGCGCCGAATTGGCAGATCAGTTGGAACAGCATTACACAAGCACTAAGTAGAACAACCATGGTGTACCAGCGACTGTCGCTCTGCAACAACGAAACATAATGTTCAAAGTTTGAATTTGGTCGTTGAGCTGAGCTGCACGGTGTGTTCTTGGGCGAGTCTGCAGCACAGCATTCGCAAGAACACGGCCATTTTTTATTCGGCTTTCTCCGTTCAACTTTGTTGACCTTATTTCATTGTTTTCGCAACGATTCTGCGAATTCGTCTGCTAGCAGTGCAAAGTGATAAACACGACAACAACACCTTTGTATTTGCTGTAAAAAATAGTTGTTAAAAAACTGCTGCTGTGCAGAAAAACCGAGGGAAATAAAAATGGATATACCTAATAAATGTCTTTTGCTATTTATTTGCACGTTCGATTGTATTCCAGTTTCAGTGTTTTGGGTAGTCTGTAGGCGCTGACATGAAATAAATATTTGTTTAAAATAAATATTAGTGCCTGATCATGCATTTTCTGAATCAACGCAAACAAAAGTCAACAAAGAGGCGACAAATCAAATTTGCAGCCAACTTCGGCGCGCACACCTCCGTGATTGCATCTCATTTCAGGGTTTGTTTTTTCACAAATTATCGTGTATTTGATAGTTCTACCGTTTTTTAGGGCGCTGCGCTCACTAGGTGCAGGTTGTTTGTGATCAATTCTCCAGGTCAGTAATTTTGTAAAGTCGACTCTAAGCAAATTTTTGTTGGCTGCCTTTTGCGTCTGGTTCATCTGTCACACGGAACTAACACAACAGGCATTGATGTGACTTGGTGACTCCTGCAGATAGAAGCGCACTCGGCCAGAAGCAGTTTGCGATGCATGGTCGAAACTTGCGTGCACCACGGCTGCGTTCGGCGTCGCCTGAGCACGTAAACGCGTTCGATTGTGTCAAAACTAAGTTCCGCCAGGATTAATCTTGCAGTGACTCCTCGACAAATAAAGTTCAACATTCTTGTTACAACTTGCTACGACAATTTCACGAATTGAGAAAAGTGTCGCCGAGTGGCGCACGTGCACGGCTGTCGTAGTTTGGGACATGCCGATGATGCCAACGCCGTCATAATCACATCTTATTGTGCTCGTCACTTTTTGGCGGTCACGCGATTCAAACTATGCGAATGGAAGAAACTTTTTTAATGTGAGTCCATAAATTTGCCAGTTCGCTAATCCAGGTCACTCCGCAGTTCGAGTCAGATGCGGAAGTCGATTTGGCATGGCCACTGCATCACATAGTATCACTGAATGTACTTTCGCCGTTGCATGGCAAACTTTGTGTTCATCTTTTGCCCATGTCTACACCCTGTCAACTGATGTGCGTGTCTTCAAAAAGTCGGTCGGGCGGGCGACTTTTTATGTGCGAAAACGAACATGACAAGATTAGTTGATATAATGACAAGTGCATTATATACTCATATACTGTTAAAGATTAGGGCTAGGTACTATTTATAGTTAGTTCTCTTGATTTCCGGCCGCAATCAACACGCACATAAGTCTGTTTGGTATGTGTGCGTTCAGGTGATCATGCGTGCACAGCTGATGTCTTGATGTTTCGGTCGTGCACTTGACTCGAACGTGCACACCGCCCGCGCGCGCAGACACACTCATTCTGTACAGAGTGTCAATTTCAAGGGATTTACTCAAGAATACACCACTGCACATACATGCGAGTAATAGTGAGCATGCAATGTGCAATACACTGACTCAATCAGTGGTGATCACACACTACTGGCCTACTAATACGCCACAGAAGCTGTACATTTTGCAGGTACAACATGCGCCAGACATCACTGTTGCCGTGCATGTTTTGTCCGCGGCCTAGATTTCAATGTGTGTGTGTGTGCAGTGTGCACAATATTATGACACACACATCATATTGTATTAATTTTTACATGTTTTCATTTTGTGTGTTTTTGTTGGACAAGGGGCAGAGGGTTAGAAGCGCTCGGCCACTGCGTCACTCAGGCACGCGCATGTGCAAACACACACAAACACACGCAGTGCACTCACTGTGCGGGAGAAATGGAGCGCAAATGATCTTTGCGACCCACCGACATCGCCACGGCACACGTTCAGTGGTGCTCTGCCACAAAACCAGCTGCGGCCAGCACTCTGTGTCTCCTGCCGTTTCAGCGCGTTTCATTTTGACGCTCACCGCGGCCACACGCGCGTTCGTGTACACGACTGCGAATATCAATCAGTTTCGATTTTGAGTTTTACGGTGCTGTTTTTTGTGGAATGCACGCACGCTAGCGCGCACGTGTGTTCGGCAATGCATCTGGCCATGCTACTCCCATTATTATTGCTGATCAATCCATTGCATTCAGTTTTGCTGCGTATTTCACAAATGCATTGTACGTTGCGGTATACGGTTGGATCGGTTGTGAATTTACCAGTTTTTCATATTTTATAGATTCAGATTTCGATGACATTATCAGCCTTTATCACTGCAGTGACCATGCAACCGGAAACACCGCTGCTGCACCAGTGCCGTCCAATTTGTTGTGATTTACGGTTTTTCAGTGAATCTGAAAATCTGTATGCACTTTTTTGGCACGCAATCTAATTGCTGAATTTTAGCCGAGTTTTTCAGCGTTTTACCCATTGTGTTTGTGCTTTGAAACGGCGCTTGTCAGGTTAAGTGGTTGGTGTTTTTTGTTCACCATATTGGCACAGTGATTTCATTTTTTGGCCGCGCATCAACAAAAGATTACCTTTATTATGACGCAAAGAATTGCACAACAAAGCAACGTTGTATTTGCAGAGCTATTGTTAGCGGAATCGCGATAAATATAACTGGTCAAAGTTGACTGCGTGCACGTTTGGACGCGCATTGTGGCTATGCAGCGTGCATAATCAGCGCAACCAGCTTCCAGTGCTTCTGTACGTCGTTATCCAGGGAGTGTTAGCAACAACAGGCGTCCGCGACTTCCACTACCTCCTTCCAGTTGAAAATGCGAGAAACGAGGCACACGGCCACGCAGGCCGCTGCACCGTGCACCAAGTGGCCGTGGCTTGCCGGCGTGTTGTCGGTGTTGGTGATGGCAGCCGCCCTGCCGCACGCCACCGCGTGTCATTCGGGGAGTGGCGGCAGCAGCAACCTCGACAGTGAGCTTGGCATTCGTTTGTTAGAACTGTAACCAATTATAATTGATTTGGCTGCTTTTCGCTTTTGAAGAATTATGCTTGCTTGATTGAAATATCGGATACATACAGTATTTGTTTTTTGTTTCTTGGCTTGAACGCATAACGAAAAAGAGCAAAAGAACTAATAAACCCACCGCCCGGCATGTGCTTCTGACGGACTAATGCTGCTTGTTTCTAATCTGGAACATACGTCAAACGTGGCATCATCGGATCATCATAACGCTTGTCGTACTAACGGTCGCGAGCTGATTGTAATCGCTGTTCACTGCGTCTTCCAGGTACAGGCCGCAATCGCTGCTCCGATCTCGTGCTGTTCCCGGTGGGCAGTGTCGACCCGGCCGATCAGTACCGCTTTGACTACTCGGACGTCGGCTTCGGCACGACACACCAGACGGGTGCCTCGGTGACGGTCACGTGCACGTCCAACGGCCAATCAGCGTCCGTGTACGCGTTCGACCCGAGTCGCACGTCCATCTCCTCCGGCAGCAGCGTCGTCGCACGTTGCCAGCCGGTCGGCTCGCGCCAGGCGTGGACTGTCAACGGAAGGGTGCTGCAGTTTGTCGACTGCAGAGTGTTCTAGTGCTTGGCATGCGTCGGACAGCTGCACCATTCATCTCTACACTGTCTCTCTATTCATTCACTTCGCAGTCAGTATTCAACGACAGCGTAATTGGAAAATCAAACCACATCATTGAACTCATTCATGACGAACGGCGACGTCGTTCAAACAGCAATCAACAGTACTGCTAACCCGAAACAGTCCAAGTTCTTCAACACTTGTGGGACACTTTATTCAAATTTCCCGAAAACCATCACAAATGCGTTGGATCAACGATCTCAACTGAGTTGTAAACTCAAAACTGGAGAATCGTTGATTTTGTTGCACATATATACGGTTTATTGTATTTTTTATTGGTTATCACATAGATTTTAGCACTGCTCAGTGTCAATTTGTCAAATTGTACACATTTTATCAGTCTAAGTTCCTTCCTACTTTCTTCCACTGCGAACTACGCACTACGTTTCGTTGAATTTGCGATACAAACGTTGAAGAAAAATTATATTCTTTTGAAATGTAGTTGTGACATTTTTTGGTTTCAATGCATAGCGTTTGACACATTATTCCAAAAACTCAGTTGTAATTGTAAAAATTGCGAAAAACTAAAAATCCAGCAAGCAACGTCGCTTGTGATGTTATTTTTGTGGATTTATTCAAACGTGTCCGGACTAAAATGACGTCATTTGCTTTAGAAACGCCCGTTTGTCAAAAAATAGGCACTAAAATTTCAGTTTGGTGTGACTGATTCGACATTCACCATTTGTTTACGGGAAGAAATCGGCTAAACGGTAAGTCTGGTTTGCTGTGAACGACAAGCGCGTGTTTGGCGGCACATGACGTCATTCAGTGGGACACGTTTGAAAAAATATGTCATACTTATTAGCAGCAGTCTCTTTTCGCAAAAACAGTGCTTTATGGTTGGTTCTTGAGCCATTTACGTTTTCAACTTGTGAACGCCACAACTCTGGGCACACTGATTACGACGTCGACCGTATTGGGCCCGATGCCGGTACCCCCCACTTAACGTGCTGTTCAGTGTTCACGTCTCTGAACGCAAAAATATAAAAAAACGCTGTGTTGATTTCGCATGTATGTAATTGATGACAGTCACAGCAACATCCAGACGCACCCCAGACTCGGCTGATACCGTACTGCGTGTCCAGGGTTTTGTTATATTCAAGTCTACAACTGTTTTGGTGTTTTTCAAGGCTTTACTCGTGTTGGGAATCCGATGATTTCAAACAATGATCTAGTTCATGTTCTTTTCTGTTATACGATGAAACTTCACATTGTGTCTTGTGTATGTAAAATGTTTCTCGAAAACTCCGCCTCATCGGAGGTTTCTGCGCGTCTTTTTTTCAAGAATTTGAAATCTAAACTTAAACATGCGAACACTTCAGTTATATTTCTAACAGTTATTCGCAAAAAAAGTATTGTCACACAAAGCTAGATGTCAACGCCTATTACAAGTCGCGGCTGATTGAGCGCATGAGTTAAAGATGTTTTCATATCAGTATGACAAAACAAGACGTGCAACTGCATCGTTGTTCGTGTCACGGTGATTTTAACTCAACAAAATTGATTCACTGTGGTTTTCTCTTTTTTGTATAAAACATAGGCTCATGTTGTTGTGGTTTTCTGCAACAATTTGAAGCGCTTTCATATTTTCCTTCATTACAAACCAGTATTCTCTAGTGTACTGTGTTCTTCTGTTACTTGAGGGGGTAAATATTGTTGTTTAAAAAAATTAAAAACAGTATTTCATTTGAAGTTTCAATTTGATGTTGTTTTTCTGACAGCCGCGACTGAGGCTTTTCTGGTCAGGGTGAATTGCAGACCACAGTTATATGTGTCAAATAAAAACGAATTTGTTAAAGCAGTGGTTTTGATGTAACATTTTGCATTAATGTGTAAAAGCGTTTCATTAACGATGAATAAAAAACACAAGAGGACATGGCGACATCTGGAAACTGAAACCTTTGCGGTGTATTGCCACTGAAACAGTTCGACGTGATATGATGCACGTCAATTAGAGCATATAAACAAAGTGCAGTTCATTGGAACATTTCGACACGTTGCAGCATCGTATAACTTTTGAGCCACAATACTTGTATTGTATCAAGTGAAGGTCACAAGTCACGGGACCTTGTTTGTTGTCACGTGCCTGCCGCTCACGCCCAATCAAGCAAAAAAACCAGCACCGAATACCAGTGTAACATTTTCAGGCCTCCCTGCAGTCGAACCTTGACAAAAAACAGCATATGAGCAGCACAAAGCGTTCGGAATTAGACATGGACACGAACAACTCGATCACTTGGTTATAACTTAACAATGCCCGATCTTGGTCGTGTGAAACGCACATCGATTGCTTGTTTTGTTTGCGTTCCAAACAATGCGCACCAGTAATTTTTTGCGCAGAAATTTCTCAGCGAACACTGAAAGACCAAGAACACCACTGAAAGTAATAAGATGTACTGAAGTTTCATGCCGAGTCCAATTTGCAGCAATGCGTTCAGATTGCGATCACCATATCAAAAAGACACTCACAGAAAAACATTTTCGCACTTTGTTGAAACATTTTAAAAATGAACAAATCTCTTGTTTGATCACACTAATTGGCATGTGTTACGCAAGAACAGCATGTTGTTAAGAATTACTAGATTTGCAAGAGTAATGCGAAAGAATTTGGGTCGTCGTGCGTGTGTGTGCACTACAAATGAAACGCATGCGCCTGAAAAGGACATTATTATCAATATTGGCTGATTTTCGATGACTGACAGCCGGATGCTGGCTTATTAATGAACTTATACGACAGCGCACATCGGTGCAGCAGTGTTGTTGCTCACAGTTGATGCACGCACAAAACACGCGACCGACGCAAGGCAAGCACAACAATCGCCTCACAGATGTACGCTACGTTCGGCTTAGTCTTTTTAGTTTGGCAAATAGGGATTTAAAAAACTAAAATTATTCAGTGAATTTCGCAGAATATCAGTCTGAATACACTTTCCCTTGTCACTATCGCCCGTTATTAGGCAGGGCATGCATTGTTTGGTTATGTTGGAGTTGACGGCACGCATACAACAAGCGCACGCTAATACACGGGTGACGCTTGCCGGATCAAGCTTCGGAGACAAACGGGCACGAGTTTTTTTTCTAAACACCACAATCCTTGAATGGTTCACGAAACCGTTTATCCTTCAGAAAATCTGTTTCCACGCACCACAATATTCTGTCAAACATCGACACAAAATACCAGTGAGAAATATTTCAGTGAAAAAAAACGAACAGACATCAGCAGCGTGCCAGTGTGTCATGGAATGTTTTTGGTGCGCCAGTCGAGTGCCTCGTCCAGATCTATGTCATCATCATCATCATCATGCACCGTCTCTGTCTCCATCTCATCCGCCTGCCCTTCAGCAGCAGCACCTGAATCTGTGTCCACACTTGCCAGATGGTCATGTCGACTCTGAATTGAAAAAGAAATCAAAAAGAAATTGAAGGTTTTTGTCGGCTGCACGTACACGAACACTGCGATGCTAATAGTGTTTCTGCAAGTGCTCGGCGGCTGGCTGAGTTGGTCCCCGGGCCGACAAACCGCCAAGCCCTGACGCGTTTGCGCTCTCTCTTGCATGTCAAAAAGCAGCTGTTAGTTTCAGCTGATGGTTCGGGTTGCACTTGCACACCCGATCCGCGACCATGACTGCCGTTAGCAGGGAAGTTCTCGGTTACTTGTCCTACCTGCAGGCTGCAGCCTGCAGCTGCAGTAACCACGGGTAACCGCTGATTGGGCAGAAACTGAAACCGCAGCGTCGACACGGGAGGCGCCAAAATAAAGATTCGCGACACAAAGCAGTTTTTATCGCACACGCATGAGCACGAAGTTCGTCCGTCTCGTATTCGCATTCTCCACGACACTCGGAAAGCTCATTTTCCCAATCACGGGTCAATGTTCAAAATTTTCAAGAACACTAAATCAAGAAACGTCCTCGACCTGCAACTGGTTGACGCGGCTCCACTGTTCGATTTGCGAGTCGATTTGTTCGACAGTCCTGGTGAGCTCTTCGACCTCATCGTCTCTCTCCTCGATAAGCTCGTTTTGTTGATCGATCTGCTTCATCTCCTTCTGGAATCGTTCAAACTCAACGTCCATCGGGTCACGCTCGTCCACGCCGCGACGTCGTCGATCCGTCAATGGATCGTCAAAAAAACCTTCCGGTACATTCAGTCCGCTGCCGGCCGCATTGCTTTTATCTTTTGGCAATTGTTCGCACGCGCCGCTTTCACTGCCACTTTTCTCTTTGCCGGTTGAGGAGGACAGCTGCAAAAGTTTTACGTTTTTGGTAAACATTGACTTGGAATTAAAAACTGGGAATTGGTGATGGTGTAAACCCCCTCTCGATTTTTTTCGCTGAATTTTTCATGGAAAATCGCTAAATTTTGCCACAAAATCTTTGAAATTACAATGCAGAATGTCAAGTTATTACATATTCAGTTTAATATTATGGACTTAACAGATATCACGTCTTCGGTGCTGCTCGAAACAGGACAGGCATCACAGCCGCCTAACAGACTCCCGTGCATGTGTGATTTTTCATTTCTTTGAAAAATATAAAAAAAAGAAAAAAAAATCTTCTGGAGGTGGAAAGTTCGAGAACCCCGCTGTGGACAAGACACACAATGGAGAAACAAAAGTGACCAATAACAACTAATGGTCCTCCACTTCCTCCAAAGCCGAGGGTAAATTGGGCTCGGAGCAGTATTGCCCGTTTCGTTTCCGCCGGAGTTTGGTACCTTATTGTTTCCGGAACCGGCGAGCGAACAAATAAATGAAAAAAGTATCAGAAACCGACATTGGGTTTGAGATCATTTTCTGCAGGTTGACCATTTGCAGTTGGTATCAACGACGACGACGACGACGCAGTGTTGTTGTCGAAAAAGTCTGTCGGCAAACTGCGGTCCTCGTGTAGCTCCGTGTTTGATCGATCAGACTTTGACTTTTTGGCACCAGCAAGAACGCTGTGTTCAGTTGTCGATTTACGTTTAGAGGTCGTAGTAACGCACGTGTTTTCAACCGAGTGATTGCGTTTCTCGACGGCGCCGACCGCATCGCCCGCTGCCTTGTGCGCTTTCAATGCGAGTGCATTTTCACGGTGTTTCTTGCCGCTCACGTGTGCCGTCCAAACTTTTGCGCTCTTCACAGGCGCGTTGCAAAGAACGCAAATAAGATGACCACTTGAGTTTAGTTTTGCCAACGGAGAATTGATTTGCGCCAGTTGATCAGTCATATTTCTGAAAAAATTATTTCCACTACAGACTACTGACAGTGACACCGAGTGCAGTTCTGTTCTATAAATAGGGTCTGTCAGTAGTCAGTACCAGGGTTGGTTTTTCATATTGCCAAGAAAAAAACGGTTTCTTTTCCGTTTTAAAACCGAAAAAAAACCGAATGTTTCCCAGCTCCTAAACTTTCCAAAACTTGGCACCTTGAACTCAAAACAGAAAATACATCAAAACCAGTAAAACGTAAAACGCTGTTTTCGGGGACACAACGAACCCAATTTTAATTTGCTATTTTTGCAACCCAATGCTCCTCAATGTTTTGTTTCAAATCAAATCAAATTTGCTTTTATTGTTTCCACGGCAGCACGTTCAATAAATTGAAAACAATGACTGGTCAGTGACCGTGTAGGTGTGTGGGGAGCCGCAACGCTTCATTATGATATGCACCTGCCCCGCGGGGGAGGGAGGGGGAGGGAAAATTTTTGTTGAACTTTCGAAAAACTGTGCCAAAATTGAGCGTGTGCAGTGCTGCACCCGAACCAGTGGATCGGATTTTTGATGAAGATTACATTTACATTTCTTTATTTTTGTAACATCCCGGGTTTTCAGAGCATATTAGAGGAAAATTTTTTCGAATTGACAAAAAATCGGCATTTTTGTTTTTTTTAATCTTTTTTGTCACTTTAAAAAAAAAAAATTTGGTTTTTGATTAACAACCCTACACCAGTACCGTGGTACACCAGTACACAACTGCACCCCAACAGAAAATTTTGAAAAAATGCACCCCCCATGGGGGTCCCACGTTACCATAGGTTGGACCCCCCTCACTTTTTGGTCGGCACCCCCACGGTACCATACCCCCCCTCGAAATTTTTTTGGGCCCACGGTACTGCCCTACACTCGACCCCCGTTTGGCATAACTTTGGTTTTTCAAAAATTTTCAAAAATTTCATCATTCAAAATTGCAAGAAAATCAAAAAATGTGCATGCATTTCACTGTACAGGATGACTGCACCGATGAGAGCAGATCGCCGTTTTGCATGTCCGTTGTGCGTGCAAACATTCACGCGTCGTGACAATCTGCAGCGTCATGTGCTCAGGGTGCATGCGAAAAAGGGCGAATTTGACGAGCCCGGTCAGCCGGTGTACACGTGTGAATCGTGTTTCAAACGGCACAAAACGCACGCTGGTCTACAGCGCCATTGGCAGCAAGTGCACCGCGACGCACTGCCCACCGTTGACCCAACGCGGCCGTACGCGTGCACACGCTGCCAAGCTGCCTATCGGAACAAGGTTGCACTCGCACGCTCCCACCCACACGACCGTTCTTTTATTCGTGATCCTGTCCTGTGGTCCTTGTTCTCCTTCCAACAAAGCGCTCATCATTTCAGTTCAATCTAAAGCGACACCAGGCCAAGTGTCTGCTCGGCATTTCGATCGCCGGACGACGCCCACAATCACAGCAGCAGCATGGCGTTGAAAAGGATGACCATGAGGATGAGGACGTCACGAAATTAGAGGAAGATGTGTGTTTCGTTTGTATGAGTGCTTTGCAGTGTGTGACGCCGTTTTGCATTGAACACACATTCAATATTGGCAGTACTTTGACGAAGACGAGCTCGCTGACTTTGCTGCAATTGATCAACTGATGACAAATAAAAAATTGCTTCCCAAACAACAACAACAGCCGTCGACTTCCAACCGTCTCAGAAAAACCAAGAAACAAAGAAACGTGCTCAGTCATCCACCAAAGAAACGCGTGAAAACGGTAAGATGCAACAGAGTCTGGCAGTTGTTGACAATGTTGGCACACCGTTTAACTTTTGAGTGCTGATCTCTTACGTACTTCATTTTTTGCAGGAAATCAAACCGACGAAAGGAAAAGAAGTAAAAAATGAGTGTTGGGTATCCGAGGGCGAGAGTGATGACCAAACTCCGCAGCCAGAGGTTGCACATCTTTTTCAGATAGTTTCGAGATTTGTCTCGCTTTTTCTCAGCTCCTTCGGGCGGTTTTGTAAAGCGATTAAAGGGAAAATAGCAGCCGGAAGTCACCGTTCTGCAGGTGATACGCGGTGAAACACGGCGCGGCTTGCATCCGCTGTTCTATGTGCGTTGTGGTAACAGTGACGGCGATGAGGAGCGGGACGCCTGGTACAAGATGCAGTTTCGCAAGAGCAGCAACGTCACGCCGTATCACTACTACGCGTGTGCCTCGTGTCGCGTGGCGGCCGACGACGTGAAACACGTGAGCAGCTGTTTGGCAGCTGTGTGGGCAGGCAGTTGTTTGTGTCAGTGTCACAGTGGAACACAGTCAGCCTGCTTGTTCTGGTCATTGTCTTGACACAACTGCGCGTTTTGAGTGTCGTTCGGACGGATGACAGTTGTGGCGGTTGCATTGCAGCTGACCGGCGTCGCCCCTCGACGGCGTTCGTACCAGATTGCGGACAACGGACGGCTGCGGCGTGCGCGCTCGGTGGCGCGTGGCCATCAGACAGCGTGCGTGCCGCTGACGACGACGCAGGTGTTCGCGGAGATTGAGACGAGAGCGGCACGCAGCAGACGCCGCACGGCCAGCGCAAGCACGCACTCAGCGGTGAGCGAGGCCGGCCGTCATTGGTTGCGTTGTGTTGGTTTAGGATGGTTGATAACTGTTGCATGTTACACAGATCGACACTGGATGTGATAACCGGCTGAACGAGGATGAAACGACGTGCGAGGTGCAGTGTTTTTCAAGTCTGATCCATTGCAACAGTTTCAACAATCTGCTGAACCTAAATTTTAGCAATACGTCACCATGGAAGAGGAGGCGGAAGAAGAGGAAGAGGACTTGACAGAGGACGAGATCGTGCTGGCAGAGTCAAGTGAACTCACTGAAACGAGCGCCTTCCGACAAGGGGTTGGTGGTTGGTGGTTGGTGTGAGCCAATAAATCAGCCACA
>JASANC010001145.1:0-15051 GCA_030248135.1 Theristus sp. LFF4_11 | reverse complement strand
TCGCTGTTTGCTGTTTCTCCAAGTAGTCGCATACCGCGGTGCCCACTGGCTCGTCAGTGCGACGGACACCAGACAGAGCTGCCTAAGGTTCGAAAAAGCAGCCAATCAATCAGCTGACCACTTACAATAATCGACAGCAAAGCAGAACCATCCACCAATCATCGGAACTCCCTTCGGCGTTGCTTCACCTGTTTCTTTGAGCTTCACCGACGCCCGCCGGCATCCGCTGCACCTGGCCGATTTCGCGTTCGCTCGGCCCGCCCACGCTTCGACGTAGAAGATGAAGATACAGTTCGGCTTCGTTTCGCTGCGAACGAGCGCGATGTTTCGCTTTCCGGTCAGCGAGATGCCCCATTCCACCTGAAGTTTAACAAGAGCGGTAAAAGTTCCGGGTCTGACGATCGCTCTGTCATTCACACACTTGCAGAAAAAGCCACGCGAAGCATCACGCAAGGCTCGGCATGGAATGGATTTGATTTTGGCATAGGTGTTGAGCGCAAAGAAACGGTCTCCAGTAGATCCACAGTCAAGTCGGAGCCGCAAGTCTCCAAAGTGAACGGGATTGCTCCAGGTTCAACGCCACCGACCACTCCGAAGTCCTCGTCCAGTCTGCCGGCGTCCGAGCGTTTCGTGTACTGTCGTTTCGGCTGCACACGCGTTTTCTCCTCACGTGACGCGCACGTGCGCCTGCGCGTTCGTCGCACCGCAACCGGAGATCGACGACGCTTGCTCGGTTTGCGTCCGCGTTTCGACGCGCCGCCACGGCCGCCGCGGCCGCTTGATGACTTTCGGCGTTCATACTTGCGCAGGATCGGTTCGTCCTCGGAGTTGCCCGACCAGTCGTCGTCTGTGTTATTCCGAGAGCGCGATTGATTGGCGATATGGAAACAAGTTTCGCTTACTCTGAATTGCTTTGAGCGGCAAGGGTTGTCGACGTGACAAACCACTGTGAAGTTCGGACAAAATATCGTTGCTTTTGTCTCATTACCAACGATATAGGCTGATTATTGGATGAATTCATTCTCTTGACATGACGTCGTTCAGCAGCGAGAATGATTTGCAATCCGAAGGCAATTAGTGGCGTATTTTACATCACGTCAGATCTCGTGTTTCAGCATACTACCGTCCACATACACAGACGAATAAATGTGTGTACGTCACGTCACATCACGAATTGGCATGCTACAGTATGGCAATATGCCTTTGACGTAGGTCGACGTACGTCCCTACGAAGTGGCCCTCTCCAAAAAAACATCACCAACCATCATCGTTGTACGGCTCGCGATCGTCCGAATCCGAGTCAAGATCGGAGATTCGCTGTACCAATTGCGCACGCATGGCAGCCGCTCGACGGCCACGCCTCGGAATCACCAACGGCGACGAACTGCGACTGTCTTCGTTGTTGTTGTTGTTGTTGTTGTTGTTGTCTTCATCGTCAGTGGGGATCGTTGCGCCCTCGGTTGAGACGGCTTTCAGGCCTGCAATGAAGCGCAAACGTGGCAGGCCGATCGGATTGCTTAGGTTTCTTTTAAGCAAGCACTCGTACAGAGACTGTTCGAGAGGTTGTACCAAAAAGGTATGCCACCAAAGTGTGGAATGCACGGAAATTTTGGGAAAAATTTTTTTTCTCACCGCAACGTTGCGGCCGAAAGCGTTTCCGGCGATTCGGCGACACCTGCGACTCCGCGTTGCTCTCTGCGTTACTTCCGATTTCAATGTCCGGCATCCGAGCTTCGCTCGACCTCGACACCTTTGCGACCAGTCGGTCGACTACTGATCTGACCACTTGCTCCGGTGTCTTTCCGCCATGATCCGAGTCACGTTGCTCCGTGTTGTCGTCGTCATTTGCTCCGCCGACTCCAACATCCGCCGGTTCGCTGTCAACGTCGGTCATGGTGATTGCGTTGATTATTCCTCCGCTCGCATGTTGCCGGTCGTCTGTAGTCTCTGATTGGCAATGCGACGTTACCGCCACATCCGATTCGGCGGGCTCCGGCTTCACGTCGGCTCGTTCAGTTTCGATCCGACTCTTTTGCTCCGCCGAATGCTGCCGAATGATTCCCTCCTCTTCTTCGTTTTCGTCGAAGTACGACAGTTCACCGTCGGAAGCGTTGTGGTCGTCCGCGTCCTTGCCGGTGTTGTCGGTTGTGCGTTCCATTTTCGGTGTGATCGCGCATTCGGCTGACAGTTGTTCGGTTTCGTTATCGTTGGCTTCCATGTTTACGAGTTACGATTCAGTCGAAGTTCTTCCGCGATAGGGGAATCTGAGCAATATTGGGAGCTGTGTGAAATCGGGGGTAACAAAAGCAGAACAACAACACGTTCAGCCAACGTTTAGCAGATTTTCATGTCTCAAAAAGCTTTTAACTGGTTCTTTCAATTCCAATTCTCTTTCAGTTTGTACATTAGAAAAATTAATGTGCTGCTGCTAGTGTATATACGTTTCAAATCATTAGGCACATCTACATGAACTTTCAAATTGCCGCCAAGAGAATATACAACAATTTAGTGTTACACTGGTCATTTTCGTGCCGCTTGCTATTGAAAAAGTGCACCAATTGCAGTGCTGCTGAGAAAGTTTGGTTGAAAAATGGAAAAAAATTATAACGTGGTAGGACAGATTTTTTTGCAAATCTTATCGCTATTATGACTTTAAAAGAGGTAATAATACTGAGAAGAATAAATTGAGTTTGATTATTGTTTATCGCATTAGTAAAACCTTTTGTGGACGCATTCTTGGAATGTATCGCGTCAGTAAATTACCCGGGCCAAAAAATTCAAATTCTCAAAATTCAAACTAGCATCCCACGAAAATTCGGTTCCATTGTATTTTTTCAAAGACCTCAGTCCATTTAACCCTCAACAAAATCAAAACAAAATACACGAAATGAACGAAACAAAACGAACATTTTGCACCAATTTGTCCGCAATTGAGGACAGATGTACTCGCACGGCGTCGGGGTCAGCAGACTCGCGGTGCAATTGCCCGCTGATGTTCGCACAGACCTGTAATTTCAAGGGAGACAATAAATTAGGAGAATGTAATTTTGTGAATGTGCCGTGGTCGAACTGTTTTCCAAAGGTCCAAGCCAATTTCAACGTCAACCAAAACAGAGACCAAAAGATCCATCCCGCAGTGTAGTGCATGTAAACTGCACAATGTTTTATTACAGTGTGCACGCTGATGAGAATGCTATTGTTGCCAGATAGTGCAGAAATAAAATGTTTGGCTGTGCATGCTGTTGGTGAATTCAGAGACACCCCGACGGTCCGGACTCCGCGCCAGCTGCAGAGCAGCACAATTCCAAACTGGCAGTTTTATTGTGTGAGCGAATATTACTGGCGCGGCACTCATGAAGCAGTATTCTGTGACGCATTGTTGATAACACATCGACGTCAAGCGTCACCAAACACTGCATCATGAATGCCGCTTTAGCATTTTCCGTTAATGTCCGGTAAATTTCAAAATTTCAAACAAACAAAAAACTCCCCATTTCTTCACCTCATCAAACAGATCACAATACCGAAACGGCAGTCCACGCTCGGCCACGAACGTCTGAAAATGCATGCCATTCAGCAATCGATTCATGAACGCATCGTCGTAGAAACCGCGCATGCCGAGAAAGGCGGCCTGTAAAGTGGAGAAACGAAAAAAACGGTGCTGATTGGCTGTTTTAAAACCACCTCTCTTTAAAACGTACTGTGCGTTCACATCAAAATTCAGCTTCAGTCCGATTGTTGAAAATGAATAAGATGTGGGGAAGTCAAATAAAAGCAATACACTATTGAAGTTCCCGCTCCCGGCTATTTCTCCTTAAATCCGATTTCGACAATTACAATTTGATTTTTTGTCTCGACTCGACACTGCCTGTCTTAACTCAGCTTTCTGCGATTATCAGGCGAAGGAAGCGTACTGTGAAGCGAAATGAATCACTGAACAGAGCCCCTGACTCTCTGAATGTGACCTCCAAACCTTGTGAAACGTTATGAACGGCTCTGGATTAATTCGCACGATCTGTACGCAGCAGTGGTAGTCGGCGAGCAGCTCTGCAAACAAGCGCACAAACACCGCACGCAAACGTTTATCCTGAAATACTTGAGCGCGCTTTCAAAAACAAAAAAAAATTCTGCTTCTACCTTTTCACAAAAAACAGATAAAAATATGATAGTATCCCAATTCAACGTGGCAAACAAGACGCGTTGGTTAAAGGTGCATGTGATACAAAAAACGAATTCTTTCGCAAAGGCGCATTCATGAAGCTGTATTTAGTGACGCGCAGCCGTGAGCGGTCACTGAATACTGCTTCATAAATGCTCTTTAATTCCGAAAATTACCAGAACCAGTTGATAAACATTCAGAGAAATTCAAATCTCGCGCCAAAATCGACTGACCAACAGCGTAATTTCCTTAGCGTCGCTCAATTCCAACGTTTGCGCCTGTTGTCTGCTGATGTTGAAGGCGAGATCCGCTTGCAGCAGCTCCGCGTTTACCACCTGAGAACAGAAAAAAAGCGGTGAATCCAATTTCCGTGTCACTGCTTTTCAGACCGGTGTTCAGTTTTACGGATCACATTTTCAAGGTGCGCGGAGTTAAAACGACTAACGCAGAAACGCGTTTCAATTATACCGCCAATATAACATTATTTGCGTTGCACCGCAAAGCTGCAACAATGCGAAAACGCTGCAAAGCAAATGTCACAAATTCCTTTTCAAGCGGTTATCTGCAAATTTTGATGACCACACGTCGGGAATGGGTCCGTTGGTGCAGCGAACACAGCCGTGGAATGGAGTTCAACAAAAAAAAACTCAAATGAATAACAATTGCACGTTTCTTGCACGTTTCTCTAACTTTTGACTTGAGAAAAAAACTACAATTTTTGCGAAAGAATTACAAAAGTTTACCATTGTGAGATTCTTTATCAGTCTGGTATTATACGGCTCCGGCAGTGCGGGAACATCAGCATTCACTGGAATGAACACGGTGCCCGTGTCTAAATCGACCGAGATTACATCTTCCTGAAAAGTTAAATTTTTTGAAACAGCCTATTGACATTTTTCATGTCGACAGCGTTCATCGCGTGACGAAATGGCATTGACTCACTTGAACTGCTAAACCGCTCATTCCCGAAAAGAAAAGAAAACTTTCAGAGCTGCTGTTAGTCTGCTTATTTCTGGAATGACGCAATTTACCACATGGTTTTCAAAGAGTGAACGAACTTATTGGAAAACCACATCATCCAACTTGAAAGCACCGTTGGACCAAAGAGACCAACGAGTTAGACTGTAGTTTGGTAGACCGTGTCTTTCAGCCGGTGCATTTGAGCGAGCGCGTCAGGTTCTGGTGGACGTCAACTCAAAAAAAGAGAAACGCTCACCAGCAGCAGCCAGACTGGCGTCAAAATTGGCGGCGTGTGCGACAATTTACCGCAGTGGCGGCAATGTACAACAACAATGAATGGATGAGTGGCGTAAAGTAAAAACATAAAAATAATAAAGCCCAACAATACCGTACCAGATCAGCGGTTTTCGTTTTGAGACCAGAATGCACGCCCATTATGAATGGCGTCGGCGTCTCCAGCACCTCGAGCGCTGATTCCGGCAAGACCGGCACGAAAACGTGACTGCAAACAAATTCGGAACATGGTTTTTTCATTGTCAATATTCTTGAATCCGTGTTTTATACAATCATCGAGGGGTGTTGTTGGCTAAAGAAACAAACGAATATGACTGGGGGCCCGCGGTATACGCTTACCAGGCGAAACCGCAAGAAACAGTGCTTGCACGTTGCAATGCCAATCCAATTGTTTGCAATAAAAGAACAAAAAAAACCGAGTTTGCTCGAAACGAGACCAAAACAGCATCTTCACACACCTTCATATAGACCAAAAAACATCTTCACACACACCTTCTACAGGACTGAATCTGGCCGAAAACAAAATCCGAATAAAACAAGAAGAAACCTCGCCACAGTGCCCAAAAGGGCCAATAAGTCGCACCCCTAAAAAACCACCTATATTTCAACGGATAGAGCAACGAAGCGAGCGCGTGACACGCGTCCGCCAGACGGCGATACGACAACGAATGGAACAAAATGTGACAGTCGGTCAGCACGGCGCAGAACAGACAGAGCAAATTGTGAATGGTGCCTGAGAAGAGCGTGCCAGAAATCATATGGATCAGTTCATTTCGAACATGTATCTGTTGTGTTTCGGGTTATTTAAGGCCCGTTCATACTGACGCATGCGCTTCCGGCACGTCACATCTCGTGTTTTAGTATGCTACCCTCCATGGAGACGTGCCTGTGACGTACGTCGACGTACGTCAACAGACGTCAGTATGAACAGACCTTTACAGTCTCTTTTCTGCGTTATATGCAATTAGCTGTTCAATTGGTGACCACGTCCCCACGTGACGCATGCATTCTGCGCAGGTATTGCTGTGGTGGCGGAGGCTTGGCAGATGGTATTTTTTGATCGCTGTTGTTTCATCGGTCGAGAACCCCCATTTTTTTAGCATTTTCCTTTGGAGAATTTCGCAATCACCCGTTGACTGGGTCGTCCATTTACAGTCTAATGTATGCAACAAGTCTAATCTAATCTCGCTAATGTATGCAACAAGCTGATTGGTTGATCACGAGCACTTCTAAGCGCTGATTGGTTGGTCATGAGCAGTTCTCAGCGCTGATTGGTTGGTCATTACGTCATGTTGCATATACTTTCCAGATGGACTACAGTTTGTTTTTCGCACAAAACTTCCCCATCGCCAAGCACAAACACAAACCAAGCTGCCTGAAGAGCATCGCAACTGCGGTATGCGTGACGGGCATCAGTGAATTGTAGCACGGCTGCACCAGTTGTTTGTCGCCAGCACCTAAACTGAACTCATACGCGAGCGAGCCTGAAAGGAGAAACAAGCTTGAGAAATCAGGCACAAACGTAACTGACACTGTTCTGTTTTCTGTTGGTAGATTCTCAGACAGAATTTACTCCATGCGACAGTCCGCTTTTACTTTGCGCTTGATTTGACTGTGCTGGAGCTGGATTTTTTTTGTGGAAATCAGGATCTTTAACGGATTGTGAAATTCTGCTGCGGCTCTGCACTGTTGGAAAATCCAGTTGAAATTAGAATCGACAGCTGATCGAAACCAAATCCAAATTACCGCACCACAGAAACAGACTTTTGCAGAGTTCACAAAAAACTGAAATCCACCAAAACAATGTCAGCCAGGCAGAAAAAAATGTTTTTCGATCCGAAAAAACAACCTACCTGGCGGCGGCATGTACAAGCCAGAGAGTAGTTTAGCGACCATTGACTCAAGTGACGGTTTTTCAACGACCGGGAGAGACGAGACGTCGATATGCGCGGCGTAAATGGCGTTCAGGCAGTTCTGAATTAAACAGAAAATCTATTCAAACGTTGGCTGACGTCATTTGAAAAAACCAAATCGGAAAAAATCGCAAATTGGCAAAGCTAGGACACACGATACAGTATGCTGACTGCATCAGCGCCAAGCGCATCCAGACGCCGCACGTTTCACGCGAACGCCATTATCACTTTTTTTGTGCTGAGTTTGCAGACGTTTATAGAACACATCTTTAAGAAGTGAGATGACACGGGAAAACAACCGCACTCGAAACGTGTCAGCAAGATCGTGCCTCGCGACGATCACGAGACATTTCGGCGTGTAAAGCACCGGCGCACCGCTGCTCGCGAACTCCTCCACCGTCGCGTCGTCGTCGGCGTCGTCGAGCTCTGGAAAATGACAAGCAGAACAGCGCAGTTGGGAAAAAACCAGATCTGAACCACTTTGTCGGCGTGATGTGTGTACCTGCTTGCATCGAACACAAAGCCGGCCTTTTTTTCTACCACTTCTCTCTTATTACTGGTCATCTGCAGTCGAACTCTAAATCATAGGCAGTCAGCTGCATCGGTTGGTGATCAATTTTGCTTTGTGCGCAGGCATTGCTGTGTGTAGGCAGGCAGTCAGTCTGCACAGAACGCATGCATGCACGTGATCACCAACCAATCAGCGGATGGTTTATAAAGAGTTCGACTGTGGACAACATTGAGTCGCCGGGTGAACATTCAGATTTTCGGAGTCGCATAAAACTGATTCCCAATGCTTGCAAAACGCACGCGAGTTGCAGAACGGCTAGCCAAAACAAAACAAAACACTCCACAGTCGAGCTGTAACTTATTGGGAATCAGCTGATTGGTTGGTGGTCACGTGATGCATGCTTTTTGTGCCGGTGTACTCCGCGCCCACAGCAATGCCCCGCATCGAAAGCATGCATGCACGTGATCACCAACCAATTAGCCGAGTCTGACTGTATACAGAAATACCGTATTACCTCTATTAAACCCCCCCCCCAAAATTAACCCCCCCCCCCAAAATAAACCCCCACCCCTCGACAAGTTTCCAAATAATCCCCCCACCCCCCCCCCCCCCCCCCCCCCCCCCCCCCCCCCCCCCCCCCCCCCCCCCCCCCCCCCCCCCCCCCCCCCCCCCCCCCCCCCCCCCCCACCCCCCCCCCCCCCACCCCCCCCCCCCCCCCCCCCCCCCCACCCCCCATGCGTCGACGTGGTCACCAATTAAACAGCTAATTGCATATAAGCAGAAAAGCAAGCTGTTCATACTGACGTCGTGACGTACGTCGACGTACGTCAAGCACGTCTCCATGGAGGGAGATACTAAAACACGAGAGTGATACCGGAAAAAATGCGGTCAGTATGAACGGGCCTTAAATAACGAAACACAACAGATACATGTTCGAAATGGAATCCATATGATTTCTGGCACGTCTTCTCAGGCACCATTCACAATTTGCTCCTGTCTGTTCTGCGCCGTGCTGACCGACTGCATTGTTCCATTCGTTGTCGTATCGCCGTCTGGCGGACGCGTGTCACGCGCTCGCTTCGTTGCTCTATCCGTTGAAATATAGGTGGTTTTTAGGGGTGCGACTTATTGGCCCTTTTGGGCACTGTGGAAGGTTTCTTCTTGTTTTATTCGGATTTTGTTTTCGGCCAGATTCAGTCCTATAAGAAGGTGTGGGAAGATGTTTTTTGGTCTATATGAAGGTGTGTGAAGATGCTGTTTTGGTCTCGCTTCGAGCAAACTCGGTTTTTTTGTTCTTTTATTGCAAACAATTGGATTGGCATTACAACGTGCAAGCACTGTTTCTTGCGGTTTCGCCTGGTAACCGTATACCGCGGGCCCCCAGTCATATTCGTTTGTTTCTTTAGCCAACAACACCCCTCGATGATTGTATAAAACACGGATTCAAGAATATTGACAATGAAAAATTTTTGTTTGCAGTCACGTTTTCGTGCCGGTCTTGCCGGAATCAGCGCTCGAAGTGCTGGAGACGCCGACGCCATTCATAATGGGCGTGCATTCTGGTCTCAAAACGAAAACCGCTGATCTGGTACGGTATTGTTGGGCTTTATTTTTTTTTATTTTTACTTTACGCCACTCATCCATTCATTGTTGTTGTACATTGCCGCCACTGCGGTAAATTGTCGCACACGCCGCCAATTTTGACGTCAGTCTGGCTGCTGCTGGTGAGCGTTTCTTTTTTTTGAGTTGACGTCCACCAGAACCTGACGCGCTCGCTCAAATGCACCGGCTGAATGACACAGTCTACCAAACTACAGTCTAACTCGTTGGTCTCTTTGGTCCAACGGTGCTTTCAAGTTTTTCTTTGGAATGGATGATGTGGTTTCCCATGCCCCGCATACCAGCGCAGCTTGCCCAACGCCCACTTCTATAGCAGAAAAACTACTTCCAACATCGCAGCCCATGTGGTGGACAATAAAAAATTGCGACACTGCTTTTCCCCAAGGGCGTTGGGTAAGGATAAAAAGGGGGCAACAAACAACAACAACATGTGGTTTCCCAATAAGTTCGTTCACTCTTTGAAAACTATGTGGTAAATTGCTTCATTCCAGAAATAAGCAGACTAAAAGCAGCTCTGAAAGTTTTTTTTTCTTTTCGGGAGTGAGCGGTTTAGCAGTTCAAGTGAGTCAATGCCATTTCGTCACGCGATGAACGCTGTCGACATGAAAAATGTCAATAGGCTGTTTCAAAAAAAATTTAACTTTTCAGGAAGATGTAATCTCGGTCGATTTAGACACGGGCACCGTGTTCATTCCAGTGAATGCTGATGTTCCCGCACTGCCGGAGCCGTATAATACCAGACTGATAAAGAATCTCACAATGGTAAACTTTTGTAATTCTTTCGAAAAATTTTAGCTTTTTTCTCAAGTTGAAAGTTAGAGAAACGTGCAATTGTTATTCATTTGAGTTTTTTTTTATTGAACTCCATTCCATGGCTGTGTTCGCTGCACCAACTGACCTATTCCCGACGTGAGCTCATCAAAATTTTTGCAGAACCGCTTGAAAAGGAATTTGTGACATTTGCTTTGCAGAGTTTTCGCATTGTTGCAGCTTTGCGGTGCAACGCAAATAATGTTATATTGGCGGTATAAATGAAACGTGTTTCTGCGTTAGTCGTTTTAAATCCGCCCACCTTGAAAATGTATACCGTAAAACTGAACACAGGTCTGAAAAGCAGTGACACTGAAATTGGATTCACTGTTTTTTGTTCTCAGGTGGTAAACGCGGAGCTGCTTCAAGCGGATCTCGCCTTCAGCATTAGCAGACAACAGGCGCAAACGTTGGAATTGAGCGACGCCAAGGAAATTACGCTGTTGGTCAGTCGATTTTGGCGCGAGATTTGAATTTCTCTGAGTGTTTATCAACTGGTTCTGGTAATTTTCGGAATTGATGAGCATTCATGAAGCAGTATTCAGTTACCGCCTCACGGCTACGCGTCACTATACACAGCTTCATGAATGCGCCTTTGCGAAGAAATTCGTTTTTTTGTATCACATGCACCTTTAACCAACACGTTTTGTTTGCCACGTTGAATTGGAATCATATCGTAATATCATATTTTTGTCTGTTTTTTTTGTGAAAAGGTCAGAACAGCTTTTTTGTTTTTGAAAACGCGCTCAATTTCAGGATAAACGTTTGCGTGCGGTGTTTGTGCGCTTGTTTGCAGAGCTGCTCGCCGACTACCACTGCTGCGTACAGATCGTGCGAATTAATCCAGAGCCGTTCATAACGTTTCACAAGGTTTGGAGGTCACATTCAGAGAGTCAGGGGCCCTTTCAGTCTGAGAAAAGAGTTCAGTCGATTCCAATTGTTTTGTTCGGTGATTCATTTCGCTTCACAGTACGCTTCCTTCGCCTGATAATCGCAGGAAGCTGAGTTAAGACAGGCAGTGTCGAGACAAAAAATCAAATCGTAATTGTCGAAATCGGATTAAGGAGAAATAGCCGGGAGTGGGAACTTCAATTGTGTATTGCTTTTATTTGACTTCCCCACATCTTATTCATATTCAGCAATCGGACTGAAGCTGAATTTTGATGTGAACGCACAGTACGTTGCAAGATAGGTGGTTTAAAAAAACAGCCAATCAGCACCGTTTTTTTCGTTTCTCCACTTCACAGGCCGCCTTTCTCGGCATGCGCGGTTTCTACGACGATGCGTTCATGAATCGATTGCTGAATGGCATGCATTTTCAAACATTCGTTGCCGAGCGTGGACTGCCGTTTCGGTATTGTGATCTGTTTGATGAGGTGAAGAAATGGGGAGTTTTTTGTTTGTTTGAAATTTTGAAATTTACCGGACATTAGCGGAAAATGCTAAAGCGGCATTCATGATGCAGTGTTTGGTGACGCTTGACGTCGATGTGTTATCAACAATGCGTCACAGAATACTGCTTCATGAGTGCCGCGCCAGTAGCATGAAACATTGTGCAGTTTACATGCACTACACTGCGGGATGGATCTTTTGGTCTCTGTTTTGGTTGACGTTGAAATTGGCTTGGACCTTTGGAAAACAGTTCGACCATGGCACATACACATAATGACATTCTCCTAATTTATTATTGTCTCCCTTGAAATTACAGGTCTGTGCGAACATCGGCGGGCAATTGCACCGCGAGTCTGCGGACCCCGACGCTGTGCGGGTACATCTGTCCTCAATTGCGGACAAATTGATGCAAAATGTTCGGGTCTTTTAGTTCATTTCGTGTATTTTGTTTTGATTTTGTTGAGGGTTAAATGGTTTGAGGTCTTGGAAAAATGCAATGTAACCGAATTTTTGTGGGATGGTAGTTTGAATCTTGAGAATTTGGATTTTTGGCCCGGGTAATTTTGCTGCCGCGATACATTCCAAGAATGCGTTCACAAAAGGTTTTACTAATGCGATAAACAATAATCAAACTCAATTTATTCTTCTCAGTATTATTACCTCTTTTAAAGTCATAATAGCGATAAGATTTGCAAAAAAAATCTGTCCTACCACGTTATATTTTTTCCCATTTTTCAACCAAACCTTTTCAGGAGCACTGCAATTGGTGCACTTTTCTGTGTAACTTGAAACACACCGAAAATGACCAGTGTAACACTAAATTGTTTAATATACTCTTGGCGGCGGCAGATTTGAAAGTTCATGTAGATGTGCCTAATGATTTCAGGCTTATTATATACACACAACGCAGCAGCACATTAATTTTTCTAATGTACAAACTGAAAGAAAATTGGAATTGAAAGAACCAGTTAAAAGCTTTTTGAGACATGAAAATCTGCTAAGCGTTGGCTGAACGTGTTGTTGTTCTAGCTTTTGTTACCCCCGATTTCCCACGGCTCACAATATTGCTCAGATTCCCCTATCAGGAAGAACCGCGACTGAATCTTAACTCGTAAACATGGAAGCCTTCGACAACGAAACCGAACAACTGTCAGCCGAATACGCGATCACACCGAAAATGGGAGGCAACACAACCGACAACACCGGCAAGGACGCGGACGACCACAACGCTTCCGGCGGTGAACTGTCTTGCACTTCAACGAAAACGAAGAGAGGAGGGAATCATTCAGCAGCATTCGGCGGAGCAAAAAAGTCGGATCGAAACTGAACCAGGCGACGTGAAGCCGGAGCCCGCCGAATCGGATGTGGCGATAACGTCACATTGCCAATCAGGGAGCTTTACAGACGACCGGCAACATGCGAGCGGAGGAATAATCAACGCAATCACCATGACCGACGTTGACAGCGAACCGGCGGATGTTGGAGTCGGCGAAACAAGTGACGACGACAACACGAAACAACGTGACTCGGATCATGGCGGAAAGACACCGGAGCAAGTGGTCAGATCAGTAGTCGACCGACCGGTCGCAAAGGTGTCGAGGTCGAGCGAAGCTCCTGATGCTGGACATTGAAATCGGAAGTAACGCAGAGAGCAGCATGGAGTCATGGGTGTCGCCGAATCGCCGGAAACGCTTTCGGCCGCAACGTTGCGGTGAGAAAAAAATTTTTTCCCAAAAATTTCCGTGCATTCCCACCCACTTTGGTGGCATACCTTTTTGGTACAGCCTCTCGAACAGTCTCCTTACGTACAAGTGCCTCCTTAAAAGTATCCTAAGCAATCCGATCGGCCTGCCACGTTTTTGCTTCATTGCGAGCCTGAAAGCCGTCTCAACCGAGGGCGCCCCGATCCCCACTGACGATGAAGACAACAACAACAACAGCAACAACAACAGCGAAGACAGTCGCAGTTCGTCACCGTTGGTGATTCCGAGGCGTGGCCGTCGAGCGGCTGCCATGCGTGCGCAATTGGTACAGCGAATTCTCCGATCTTGACTCGGGTTCGGACGTCCGCAGGCCGTACAACGATGATGGATGACGATGTTTTTTTGGAGAGGGCCACTTCGTAAGGTTGTGCGTCGACCTACGTCAAAGGCACTCTTAACATACCCGAACACGCCAATTCGTGATGTGGCGAGACGTACATTTTTTTATTCGTCCTGTGTATGTGGACGGTAGTATGCTGAAACACGAGATCTGACGTGATGTAAAATACGCCACTAAATTGCCCTTCGGATTTCCAATCAATTTCTCGCTGCTGAACGACATCATGTCAAAGGAGAATGAATTCATCCAATAATCAGCCTATATCGTTGGTAATGAGACAAAAGCAACGATATTTAGTCCAGACCTTTTCAGTGGTTTGTCCCGTCGACATTCTTGCCGCTCAAAGCAATTCAAGAGAGTAAGCGAAACTTTTGTTTCCATATCGCCAATCAATCGCGCTCTCGGAATAACGCCGACGACGACTGGTCCGGGCAACTCCGAGGACGAACCGATCCTGCGCAAGTATGAACGCCGAAAGTCATCAAGCGGCCGCGGCGGCGTGGCGGCGCGTCGAAACGCGGACGCAAACCGAGCAAGCGTCGTGGTCTCTCAGGACGCGTTGCGACGAACGCGCAGGCGCACGTGCGCGTCACGTGAGGAGGAAAACGCGTGTGCAGCCGAAACAACAATAACACACGAAAACGCTCGGACGCCGGCAGACTGGACGAGGACTTCGGAGTGGTCGGTGGCGTTGAACCTGGAGCAATCCCGTTCACTTTGGAGACTTGCGGCTCCGACTTGACTGTGGATCTACTGGAGACCGTTTCTTTGCGCTCAACACCTATGCCAAAAATCAAATCCATTCCATGCCGAGCCTTGCGTGATGCTTCGCGTGGCTTTTCTGCAAAGTGTGTGAATGACAGAGCGATCGTCAGACCCGGAACATTTACCGCTCTTGTTAAACTTCAGGTGGAATGGGGCATCTCGCTGACCGGAAAGCGGAAACATCGCGCTCATTCGCAGCGAGACCAAGCCGAACTGTATCTTCATCTTCTACGTCGAAGCGTGGGCGGGCCGAGCGAACGCGAAATCGACCAGGTGCAGCGGATGCCGGCGGGCACGTCGGTGAAGCTCAAAGAAACAGGTGAAGCAACGCCGAAGGGAGTTCCGATGATTGGTGGATGGTTCTGCTTTGCTGTCGATTATTGTAAGTGGTCAGCTGATTGATTGGCTGCTTTTTCGAACCTTAGGCAGCTCTGTCTGGTGTCCGTCGCACTGACAGAGCCAGTGGGCACCGCGGTATGCGACTACTTGGAGAAACAGCAAACAGCGAACTTCATGTTTGGTCT
>JASANC010001143.1:0-45745 GCA_030248135.1 Theristus sp. LFF4_11 | reverse complement strand
ACATAGAAATTTCTTTTTACAACAGCCTTTTGTAATGAAATTACCATTAACTCATCCATTTGGGGCCTTTGGTAGCACAATTTCATCATTTTCACTGCAACCAGCCACTGAATTCGCTGGGTATGTGCTTCAAACAAGTTTCAATAATCCCCCATGGGGGATTATTTTGGGGGGGGGGATTATTTGGAAACTTGTCGAGGGGGTGGGGGTTTATTTTGGGGGGGGGGGTTTAATTTTGGGGGGGGGTTTAATAGAGGTAATACGGTAATGGAGAAACTAAATGACCAATAACATAATGGTCTGCTCCATCCAGAGCCGAGGGTAGATTGGGCTCGGGGTCGGGGGGCAGTATTGCCCGTTTCCGCCAGAGTTTGATACCTTGGGGTTTCCGAAACCGGCGCGCAAACAATAAAATTTAAAAAATGCGTTTGCCGCATGTCAACTGGAGACAGCGGGGTGCTCAAAATTGGTTGCTGTTGGAACATGGTGTGCCTGCCGTGCTGCCCATTTTGTGCTGTTTGCGCGAAGTGGCAAGCGCTTTTCGTGAAACAAGCCGGTTGCACGGGTTGGGCATGCTCTACAGTTTCACGACGTACCCTCGTGCAAACGGTCAAGTGGATTGTCGGGCAGTGCATGCGGCTCCGGTGGAATATCCTCCGCCCAGAACGGTCGCATGTCACGGTCGAACCGCTGGTTCAATTCCGGCTGCCCGTTCGGCGGTCCGTCGTCCGTTAGAAGCTGTGAATGAAAGGTTTTCTTGAAAAACCTTGCAATAATAACACTTTGTAGTCTGATTTAACCAAAAAATAGAGTAGGATATACGTCTTCTGCGAATTTATATTTGGTATCATCATTTGTATACATTTGGTACGACTGAGTTGCATGCGCCAATTTTACGAACACACTTTGCAAGTTTACAAAGTTGTTGCTCAAGAACTCGAATGTTGAAAGTTTCTTTCTGTTTCACTGATTCCACCATTGTTGCCAACCTTGTGACGGGTTGCACAATGTCTGATGCAGTACTGATTGCACATCAGAAATAAACGTGGCGATTTACAGAGATCACAGGTTGGATAGCCGGAGAAACGACAGTCAGGCAGTGACTCGCACGCTGTCAGCAATAAAACCACGAATAAATGGACGATAATGGTGCTGGTCATTTTCCTTGTTTTTTACTGTTCAAATAGACTGAAAAGAAAATGAAACACAAGTAAAAAACTGATTATACGCATGCAAATGTATACCGGTATATTTTTTTGAAAAACCGAACACACTGATTTAGTTAAATGGCAACGATCGGCATAAAAACCTGGTGGTTTCGTGTGGAATGAGTGGCTGGCTGAAATTAAAAGTTGCACGGTTCAATTTAATTGAATTTTGAATGAATTGTTTCTATGAGTAGTGTGCTGAACTTGTGTACCCGTCATGTTATTGCTTACTGGTGAACCACTGTCGGTGAAAAAAGGCTGCATTGATTATTTTTTAAAACATTGGCCATCACAACATCTGTTATATTGTGAAATTGTGTATTGCTTGAACTTGTTTTCGACATTTTCACGATTTTCAAACGCAATCAGTGTACAGTATTGTTTTACAGTGCAACGTTTGTTTTGTTTTCGACGACAATGAGCAAAATCATTCACACGAAATTCGACATCAGCAATATGCTTAAAGAGAGAACGAACAATTTGAAGCGTGTGTCATTGTACAAGTGTGTCTGACATTTTCTCCATGGTTGTGTCATCTATCAGCATTTTTTCACGCCATATTTTTTGAAATTTGCAAGTTTCCCATGTTATCATTGCTGTTATTATGCTGTTATTACAGCACACCGAATCTAATGTCACCATGCACTACGCACAATGTTCATTACAAGGGGGAATGTTTTATGCGCCGCCAAGGAATACTCAATCATGCAAACACAACAAATCCCTTTCAACAACGAAAATACACCACCCCACTCGTTGTCGTCAGATTCAAATATGTGAAATGTATATTGGAAGCGATGGCTTAAAACTAAACAAACACAAGCCACATGCATGCGGAACATTATTGCTAGTGGCTGCATGCACATGGTTGCAAAATGCTTTCAGACATAGTTCTATGGTGAGTCTTGTGCTCAGAAATAGTCAGTAACTCATTTTAAAACTTTCGATAAAAATTTCAGAAACAGAAACGGAAACAGAAACGGAATTTCTTAAGCGTGTATCATGGTGCAATGGTGATTGCACTGGAAATATACAGACAACACAGTTCCCCTTTGCTACCCCTCAAAAATCCAGTTCCGAACGTCGCTTCGCTTCCTGATAAGGAAAACGCAGGCGCACTAAACTGTTTTTTGTTCACACTTCACATCAAAATGGATGTGCCAATGTTGCTGCCAAAGTGACTTCAAAAATTTGCGCAGTCTTCGCGCGGTTAAGAACATCACTAGCAAATTGTGTTTTTATTTCTCTGCAAACTGAATTGCTCGCAATGTAAATCCTTTGCTCAAAGGGCTTAAAATTAGCCCGATTAAATATGGCATCTTTTTTCAGGGTGCAGGCGAAATTTGAATGAAAGAAAAGAAAGCCAAAACCCAATTGTCTGCCAAATTTGAACAACCTAATGGGTTCTGTTTATTCCCTGTTCCTTGTACTTGCACACTTGATGGGGGGAAATCAGGCATTCTTGAAAAGCACAGCTCCTTGTCTGCAACTGGTTTCGCCTTGATTGAAAAGACAAGGAGTGCCCTATTTTTTTAGGTGGTACTGTACAAAAATTTTTGTGCGTCAAAAAAACTTTGTGCTCTGGTGCTGTAGCTATACGTGTATGCTGAAGGCATGCAACATGCGGAAATGCCAAGTCAACCAACGCAAGCCGAAAAAAAAAACAAAAAAAAGATGCGGTATGTGTATTGCACATGGATCTCTTTTCCTGTGCACATGTTCCAAACACTCACCATGACTGGTTTTAATGAAGAATATCTGTCTTTTGCAATAAAATGCATGGTTTTATTCCGGTCGAAACGTTTTCCTTATTCCGTACGCTCAGCAGCACAAACAAACTAATACGAATATAACTGGAAAGCGTGTAATGAATAAATTGAGTTTCTTCGTCGAGTTATGTTCATTGACTAGACCGCGTTTGCATACATACAATATGTGACAAAAAAATATTAGCATGCTGGCGTGCACGCATAAATTGACTGTGTTTGAAGTGTATGTATCTACATATGTACACCAACCGTGTGGTTGAAATGAAATTACATAGTTTTCTTAAGGCCTCTATGCTCATGTGCGTCACTTATATCCTTTACAGCTTATCTAGTCTAAAATAGCTTTTCGTTCTCAGTGAATGTTTCGTGAGCAAAGCGTCATTTTGTGACGTTGGAGCGTTGGCGCAAAAGAAAAAGCATCCATGTTCATGCACATGTCTTCGGTGCTTGTTTTGACACATAGTGTGCACAAGAGCATCTGACTCTCCAGGAAAACCTTCAGGTGACTCACAGGGTATTGGATGCTTAGGAGGGAAAATGTCCTGCGGCATAAATGTTTGTCCTGCTGGACTGATTACAGAGTACTGATCGCATGGGGTTTGTGCAACTGAAAAAGAGGGAAAAAACTTTACACACCCAAAAAACCAAAATCAATCCCATGCCAGGACCCATTTTAAAATTCAATTCCCACAAAAACATGTTTCAAAATTCCAGAATTTCAGAAAAAGCGAACCGGGGCACCACAAAAAAATGTAGTACGGCACGAAATTTTGACAACGAAATGAATTTTGCGAATGGCTTTTGACATATTCTGCAGCGCGTCAATAATGTCTTTGCTGGAGATTTGTTATGCCAGACGTTGTCCGGTGCACCACCACCCGTGTGAGTCCTCTGCAAGGGGCGGAAAGCAATATAAAAAGCCTGCATGTATTTTTGTTGGAGACTCGCATGATCATGTGTGCTGTGCCGTCAAAGAAAGCACGCGTGCTTACCGGTAGTTTGTTATGCTCAAGCAAGTCACGCTGCACAAGCGACTTATCTATTGCCTCACTAGACGGTCTTTCTTGCTAAAACAAACCTCTCAGTATTATCCTGAAAAACGTTTTTCGTCGACAGGCTTTGAATTAGCTTGATCAAGTTGTAGTGAATCAATTTTCAATCAGCCGCACGAGTTGTATCCGACCACGACGAGCTATAGCTGGGTTCATTCACTTAGATTACTGTTTCGAAGTTTCTGCACTTCTTTTAGTGCGTTTGATTCAACTTTTTTGCATCGTTCTACTAGTTCAGACTGTTTTTTTAACACACCGGTTCAGCATGGGAAAAACTTCCATGACGTTTTACTATAATTGAAATCATATTCGCACTACATTTGTAGGTTCGGCCGCAAAACAGAACGCTCATTTTCAGTGGTGCGGCTTTTCCACAGATCCATTCAACATTACTCCGCCTCCATTGCACAAAAAAAGATAAGAATAGTAACGCGAGCGACAACTAATTACACTCGTCTGTCGGCGCTTTTCTCTGAGTGTGTTTCTTGCTCCCTTGACACATGTGCTGTAAGTACCGTAAAGTCTTGCATATAAGGTTCCTCCCACTTATAAGACCCCCAACCCAAAAGTGGGCGGAGTGTCACACGGCGGGAAACCAAAAAATTTAAAATTTTGACTTGGTCAAAATCCTACCCCGTTTATAAGGCCCGAAATTCCTAATGTTTGCTTTATAAGACCTTCTCCCACTTATAAGGATGTCACACGAAATTCCACTTTTTTTCAGAAATTTTTGATTTTCAAATTTACATAAGGAGACCTTATATGCAAGACTTTACGGTATAAGGTTGCTCCCTCCCACTTATATGACTCCACCCAAAAGTTGGCGAAGTGGCACATGGCGGGAAACCAAAAAATTCAAAATTTTAACTTGGTCGAAATCCCACACCGCTTATAAGGCCGTACATTCTATTCTTCGCTTCATAAGTCCTCCTCCCACTTTGTTTTTCCAATTTCCATAAGGAAACTTTATATGCAAGACTTTACGGTACTTCCGATTCAGTTCATAAAACTTGAGCCAAAAATGACAGTCAGAAATATCTTTTTGACATTTTTTTCATCAGTTTTTCTTCCAGGAGAAACTTCTAGTGGCAACTCACCGCTGGGCTGAACGAAAGTTTGATATGTTTTTGACGTGTCTGTATGGGTATTATTTGTCACAATCTTCTCTCTTGTCTCTGCATACTGCGTTTCATTTTGAGTTATACAATGGGTGCCTTTTGCAGCCAGCTGGCTTATTCATCAAGTTACACCGTTTCGGCAGTGTCGTGGTTTTTGTTGTTTAGTGTACACTGCAAGTTTTTTTTCTGCAGTGGCTTTTTTCTGCAAGTGATAAAACAATGATAATGGCATTCAGGAAGTTTTCAACAAAACACACGAAACGGCTGCAATTTGCCAACACTTTGTTTCTTGAGATTCAATTACACGTGCGTGTCGGTGACACAAGTCATATCGCCACAAATGTTATCTGAAACTCATTTTCCTGGTTTTTTAAACCGAATACAACGTTTGCAATTTGGAAAGTTTTGGCACACGACACATACACATAAGCTGCATATGTCTGATTTGAATTTGAGTTTTTTGCTTTCCCGCCCTGGGGTGCTCGCTACCCATTGGAGGATTTAAACGGGTGTTTATAAAAATAAAAGTACTTTACGGTGTTTCGCAAAAAGCAGGTATTTTTCAGACAAAATTCACACATTTCGTTGGTTTGTCAAACTTCCAACGTCTCTGGAAAAATGCAGTTTTTGACAAGATTTTTTTTTCTGGTGCCAACCCAAGACTCAGGTGCCAACGTTCAGTTCTTGTCATTGTATGCCAGAATGTCGTTTTGATCAAAAGCACTGGTTTTCCGGAATACGATTTCCAGATTTCCAGACTGTCTCAAAAAGTAGAAATTATGCGGGTTTGGTTGTACTGACCAACACAGCACTTCTTTTCTCTTTTACTCGTCTTTTTTCACACTTGCCATTCACTTCTCTCGTGAACGAAGTTGATGCATAATGCAGAACGTAGCTGATCCATTCCCAATACAGAAGGTATCCCCCATGGTATAGAACCTGTACTCTGTACCGTCCGCCAAATATTTGCGCCATATGAGGTATAAATGACGAAATTTCGTTCCAACAATTTTGTGCATCGCTCTTGGAAGCGCAAAAATGCACTGAACTTGCGCTGTTTGGACGACAGTTACAAATCGCCGTCGATTTTTAAAAGCGAGGAGAAACAAAAAGCATTTCCAACGCCAAATACTCCGTAGCTTTTCGGAAATAAAGGTCTCTAGTGGAACTTTTTCTCTCGGCGCCTGTGTGTGTGTGTGTGTCTGTTTTCAGCTGACAGATTTTTCGACTTTCACGTGCCTCTTTCTGAAAGTCGCCCTGTGTGTTTTGCTCTGCTTCTGGTTTGACGCTCGCGTTTGCCGGGTTACGCCGCGGCGCGTCTCTGTGTTGTGTTTTCCGCGCCGCGCACTTTTTGCCATTTTGAAGTAAAAGCCTTTACTGTTACATGTACGTAACGTAAAAAGGCTCACCGAAAACGGAACAGCGTCATATCGAACGAGAAAAAAACCATATCGTCTTTTTTCAACATGTTTCATGGAATGCTAAGTTCAGAGCGTCTTCTCCAAGTGCCATGTGTCATTTATTCATTATGCCGCACACGCTCTTTGCTCGTTATGTTGCACGAACAGCAACCAGAGCGACGTTGTTCCGTGGTTTATTATAAATTTGAACAGCTCAGAATTATAAACAGCGCCGTGGTGATCAGAAAGATGAAGCTCGACTTCATCGACATTCAGCTGAACCAATCAAACGGCCGCTACTTCGCGGGGCAACCGATCATCGGCAGTGTCACGTGCAACATCACTGATCCGATACAAGTCGAGGCAATCGAAATCAGAATCATCGGTGTGTGTTTTGCGAACAAGCGGGCACAACATTGCCAACTGTGCAACTGTTTGGATTCACTTTTCCCCCTTATATCGTTGCATCCCACTGAAACAAAATACTGGCTGCACCAGTGACCACAACGTTTTTACTCTGATGAGAAAGAAAGACTGACCAGGGCGTCGACCAAGTTGGTTTGGTCAACCTTTCGGTTGGTCAGCGTCTTTGGTCCGCCTTTTTTCTCAGTGTGGCCAACTTGGTCGACCGATTCGGTTGTCTTGTCTTGTCATTTCGCGCAAAATTGGTAAAGTGACCCGAGTCCCTTAATAGAGCCGGGTAACTAAGGCAATTTTGAATTGCCACATTGAGATTGGAACTACATACAGCTCCCTTTCCACGTCTGCAAACGCACTGGAGTCGCAGAACCTGAAAATTTTGTAATACTCGCAAAGTTTCGTGGAGTTTGCCCTTCCATATTCTGCGATTGCTTCATTTTTCATGTTCGTTTGCAGGCGAAATGCACACCGGTTGGGTGAACAAAACCTCCGACGTGATATACGAGTCTAACGAACCAATCATCAACGAAACGCTAAATCTCAGCAGTTATCTTGCGCAATTTCCGACCAAAGAACTTCCAACTGGCTTCCATAGTATTCCGTTCAAATTTCAAGTGCGTTTGCTGGAGGAACGTTTATGCGATATATGCTCCTGTGAATACCATTAGCTGATGTCTACACTAGGAAAAGCTGCTGTGAGTCGTTTTCTGAACAATGAAACTGATGAATGCGTTTTGTCGTGCCTTTTCTGTTGTTGTTGCGATTTTAGGCGATGTTTTTAGCCGGGGCTAACCCAGAGAAGCAGACAGAAGAACGCCATTGAGTAGGGCGCCCGTCGAGTTTTCTGTCATTAAGTGCCTATACACCCCTCGGCGGGGCTCGATCCCCCGAGCGCACAGACTGCAGTCGAACGCACTGCCACCAGGCCACGAGCGGTGACAAGGGTGCCTGTGCGTTTGTTTGTTGCGGCGCACACCGCCGGCCAGTCAAAGATTAATAAAGTCGGAAAACCCGCAGACCGTAGTCGACCGAATCAGCTCGAAAATCAAGCAGCGAATTTCGCGTTACTTTAACTTGAATGATTCATTCAGCTTCCGCCGGCTGCGCCATCTTCCGTCTTTAATGAATATTATGGGTGGACTCGATACACGCTGGTTGCTACGGTGCACGTGCACAAAAACACTTCAATGCCGTTTGGATCAGGTTCATTTGGAGTTTGTTTATAAAATTTTCAATTTTAATTTGACTCTGGAAACTGCCGTTTTCGACGGCACTTTCTATTTACCCGCAGCCTCAATTCGGAAAATTTTTGGAAGACGGACTATCTATACTTTAGTACTTTTTCGCCGACGTTTGTTTCTGCTAAGCTTGAACAAAACAACAAAGCAGTAAGAGGCAGGTCGCTCCTTTCACAATTCTGTATTGAGTGACGTAGGTCGCAATTGGTTGGATGTGTCCAGTGTGCCAATTGCCAGCTGACGCCTGTTATTTCTTTGGCTGTCTGACAGTTATAAATTTTTTTGTGTGTCCAGTCAAATCAATTATCTCTCGTTGGATACGCTGTTCTTGCAGTTTTATCGGAGTTTCTGCGGTTCGCGAAATAAAATGAAATGAAAAATTCTTTCTGTATTGTTTTGCAGGCAACTCGCAGCTACAACACGACAAGCCGTTGCACATTGTGTCCGTCGTCAGCGTCGCAATACCGCAGCTGATGCAACCGAGCAGTATTGGCGATCAGGTGAACAAACACATCGTGTGCTGTGCGGACTGTGTGCTTGCTTGCGTGTATAAACTGTGGTGCTACTTATGGGGCATTCATCAACCAGTATTTAGTGATCGCGTGGCTGTGTTTTAACGCAGCTGAGCGCTCACTAAATACTGCTTCGTGAATGCCGCTAAAGCTGTTCGACCTAAAGTGCCATCATTAGCGACGTGCCACCTGAAGCCTCAATTGTAGACGTCTGCTCTAAAGATTCATCAGAAATCGACAGCCCTGAAGTGTCAATAGTGACCGTGAAACCCAGTGTCAACAGTTGCCATGAGACTCAAAGTGTCAATAATAAACCGTGTGGCACTTAAAGTGTCGATAATAACTGTTCGTTCCACCTGAAGTGCGTGGCATCTAAACTAAACTGTCAATAGTAGCAAATGTCGCCGGGTGACCGAAAACGTTTCTACCAGCTATTTGATGATGAATTTCTATTTCATCTTGTTTCTGCACTCTGTCGAACACAGGTGGAACAGAGCGGCTGCTGCGTGTCAAACGGGAGCGTTCAAGCGCAATTGTGGGTGCCGCACACCGGCTATCTGCCCGGCGACCAATTGCAAGCGTGCGTCACCATTCGCAACGGCACCAATCGCAAGTTGACGCATTCACCAAGTCTGGCGCTCTGTCAACGACTCGATTTCACCGCTCAGAATCGCTACGAACTACAGTTGCACGACAAGAAGAACGTCGTCTCCGTTATTGACAGCCGCTTGATGCAGCACGCCGATAAGAACGGCCAGGAGGTGCAAACGTTGCAGCATTTCAGTTGCTCACGAGGCTCAGATGGGAAAGCGCGCTGGCTCACGTGTGACGCGCGGCAATTCAAAATCGGAGAAGTGACCCGAGTCTTTGAGATTGGATCGGGTCACTTAGACAATCTTCAATTGCCGCATCAAGCATGCAGTGATTTCCTGCGGACGCCCCGGCAAACGCATTCAGTACCAAAAAGACAGCTAATAAATACCCCAGAACCTAGATTAAGGGAATTTTTGAATTGGGCCATCGAAAAACCATCAAAACAGTTGAAATCAAGTTTGAATTCAATTGTTCAATTTTTTCCACAAATGTAAGCAAGTTTTTGACAAGTTTGCGCGATTCCCGGACATTTCCCGCGCGGACATTTCCCGCGGACATTTCCCGCGGACATTTCCCACGCGGACATTTCCCGCGCGGACTTTTCCCGCGCGGACATTTCCCGCGCGGACTTTTCCCGCGCGGACATTTCCCGCGCGGACATTTCCCGCGCGGACTTTTCCCGCGCGGACATTTCCCGCGCGGACTTTTCCCGCGCGGACATTTCCCTCGCGGACATTTCCCGCGCGGACTTTTCCCGCGCGGACATTTCCCTCGCGGACATTTCCCGCGCGGACTTTTCCCGCGCGGACATTTCCCGTGCGGACATTTCCCGCGCGGACATTTCCCGCGCGGACATTTCCCGTGCGGACATTTCCCGCGCGGACATTTCCCGTGCGGACATTTCCCGCGCGGACGGACATTTCCCGCACCGGACATTTCCCGCGCGGACATTTCCCGCACCGGACATTTCCCGCGCGGACATTTCCCGCACCGGACATTTCCCGCACCGGACATTTCCCGCGCGGACATTTCCCGCGCGGACATTTCCCGCACCGGACATTTCCCGCGCGGACATTTCCCGCGCGGACATTTCCCGCGCAAACATTTCCTGCGCGGACATTTCCCGCGCGGACATTTCCCGCGCGGACATTTCCCGCGCGGACATTTCCCGCAGCGGACTTTTCCCGCGCGGACATTTCCCGCGACCGGACATTTCCCGCGCGGACATTTCCCGCACCGGACTTTTCCCGCGCGGACATTTCCCGCACCGGACATTTCCCGCGCGGACATTTCCCGCACCGGACATTTCCCGCGCGGACATTTCCCGCGCGGACATTTCCCGCGGACATTTCCCGCGGACATTTCCCGCGGACATTTCCCGCGGACATTTCCCGCGGACATTTCCCGCGGACATTTCCCGCGGACATTTCCCGCGGACATTTCCCGCGGACATTTCCCGCGGACATTTCCCGCGGACATTTCCCGCATTTTCAGACATTTCCGGATATCTCCATTTACTTTTCAGTCAGTTTTCTGTCACTTCCCGCTGAGTTCAGTTCTACCTTACTTTCCACCCGCTGAAACCAATTCAAAATTCAAGATTTTGCACAAGCAAACCCTTGCAACGTTTATTGATTTATTTGTACGAAGCAACTTTGAAGCACCGTAAATTTGACTATTGTCAACCCACACGAATGGGCAGGCAAATGGGCACAAAGTAGACAAAAAGTACCAAACAACACATTGTAACTGTATTTTCAAGAGTCCAACAGCAGAGAAAAAGGAATGAAAAAAATGACCATTTGTTGATATGAGAGCAATACAAAGACAAAAGCAGTCGTGGAAGTAAGACTGACACAACTCACTGCAAAAACATTTGACTGCAATGCAACGCAACATATAAATGTCGATTTAAACACTGCAACGACACTCGCTGCCCACATGTGACAACATAAGTCAATTGTACAAAAACAATCGTGTAACGCTGTTATAACGAGCGGGGCAGTCGTGGGGAGCCGAGCGAAAAGGAAATGTTGTGACACCGGAAATAACAAAGAGGTAAGACCCAAAAAAACCTGAAACAGCCTACAAAAACGCGATCTACAAATCAAAATTTAATCTAACCCGGCTTGCCAAAAACTATCATTCCGATCAAAACTCTGCTCTCAAAAAACAATCACTCTGCATGACTTATCAGTAACGGTAACAAATTGAAAAGCACAAAAAAAGCCAAAAAACCGGTAAACCATGTTGACGACAAAAACAACAAAAAACAAACATGCGTTGAAAACAACAAAATGAAACTTTTTCTCACACACAGCCAGCGCAAGCAATCAACTGTTGCAGTGCATCTCGCACCCTCGGCGTTGCGTTTCCCGACAGCGCCATGAGTTTTTCCTTTACGCTCGAGATCTGAATTCAAGAATTGGCATTCATGAGGAGACACGTTGTGGCATGCGCTCGTTTCCGAAACTGGGTGCAGTCGGACTCTGGCTTGGCTCGATAACGCTTTTCAAGTCTCTGATGTGGTACACACGGATACAAGTACATAAGAGTTATATTTTTGCGCCGCGTTTGTTGTTTAAACGCTTGTTGAAAAGCGTAAAAATTTTTAAGTTATTTTTCAATTGTCCTCTTCAGTTTAGTGTAAAATCACACCATGTGCGAAATTCTGTAAATTCTGTGCAAAAACAGAAACATCAGAGATTGCAAAACATTGCTGCATGTAGCTTTTCATTGTTGCTAACGCACGCACCGCTGTGCACACAGCAGCAACAGTGCAAAAAGTGTTGTCTTCCGTTGATTTTCACCCTTTTTACCAAACTTTGTGACAGGATAAACCGGTGAGTCATTGCCTTTGTCACAGAAGGAGACCTTGCGTTCCCCAATGCCTCTGCCATACATTTTGTGCAAACCAGATTTAAAGTCTGATTGTTATTTTAGTGGTTTTAGTGGTCGCTAAATGCCAGAAATAAAGCCTCTGAACATTCCACCAACTATCCGGTGCGACTTTATAGGAGTAGTGACTAACATAAATTTCAAACCCCGTAGTGACTCGTAATCGCGCCGCTACACCCGTCAATTTCTCCCAGCTGTTCTGCAGGGCATAGATGCAGAGTAGTGTAGCACTAACCCGGCGGATGCAGACAAACTGAACTGGCACCCAGTTTATGCCACTGGCGAGGCTGCCGTCCCCTCCCGCTAACCGCTGTCCAAGCACTCCCCTGGGCTCTGATGACTTGTCTACAAGCCAAGTACGGCTGCACAACGCTGATTGGCGTCATCACCCGTCGTCCCCTCGGTTGCCCGCCGTCGTCGATGACGTTTGTCAGCAGTTCGTCGGCCCGAATAGGAAGTAGGAGCCATCACCCCAGGACCGGGTGGAAAGTGACATACCTCCACTGCACATGTGCAACCGAAATAAAAAATAAACGGCGCAAAAATATGACTGTTATGTACTTGTATCCGCGTGTACTACATCAGAGATTTGAAAAGCGTTGTCGAGCCAAGTCTTTCACTGCTTACGCAAGGCCATATTCCTCCTTTTATATGCGTCTCCCGCATTTTTAGAGAATAAGTTTTCTTGTTTTGAAAAAAAGCAAAACTGACGTTTGCAATTTGCTTTGTCAATCGATTCACTTGATCGAGCATTTGTTGACCGATTTCATCGAATAACGTCGCGTCGTCAAAATCAACCAGCAGTCGCATCATCGTACGTTGCATGTTCTGCAATCACTAAATTCATTCCATCAATTCAATTCAACCAACCAATCAATTGATCAAATCACTTGAATCAACCAATTCAATTCAATCACCAAGCACTCAGTTGTGTTAAGCTCCACAGTGCAAAGTGACACCGTGCGCACACAGCAGCACACAAGGCACAAAAACATGAAACGAATTTTAAGAATGTCAACTTGATAAGAAACATCACCAAAATCATCTGCATCTGATCATCGCTACGTTTGCCTTGACGAAACCCGGGCGCTTCCATACACAACCGACACTTCCAAGTGCTGAAACATGTTTTTTAGAAAGGTCAACATCAAATTTCTTCAGAGACTACAAACAACCGAAAAAATGTTTTTTTCACAAAGAACCTCTCAAAATGGTTTTTCCGTTGCCATGCGTGGTTCCATTTTTGGCAAGCGCAACGAATGTCTGACTTATGAATGCTATACCTGACACCACGAAATAACAGACAGATAACAGACAGAAAAGTCTATTCGAATTCAAAACTTGAGCAACCTGATATTTCCGGCCGGGGGGATCGTCGGCACATGATGCGCCCTGTGGTAGTATCGTGCACACTTGATGCATCTATCTTTTACGTCCGTTTTCATGTCGCACTCCGGTTTGCGGCACACAGCGCAGTCACACTGAAAAACACAACTGTATCACACTGAAAACACACACAAATTTGAATGGGATATTCAGCAGTGAAACACGCCATGCGGACAAACGGCTGCTACCGCTGTCGATCTTAAAAAGGCAAGACAAATCACGATCCGGTGTGTCCTCGTCGTCGTCGTCATCTTCGCTTTCACAAGATGCATCGTCGTTCTGTTTTTGTTGTTGTGCCTGTAGTTGTGCTGGTGTTGTAGCTGGTTGCTGTCCATTTCTTGTGTCGTCCAGATAGCTGACTGTTGTCTGAACAGAAACGCAAAAAATATTTGGTGAAAATAATTCCATGGTGAAAGTGCTCAAATCATGGTGTTGTCTTTCAAAGAACATCGCAACTAGCCCAGTAACCTCATCGGTTTCATTTGCGGCATCATGCATATGGTAGGCATTTGCCATTCGCACTGGAGTGCTCGTGCCGAGCGGTGCTTGTGAATGCGACGAATCCGTTGCGCCGGTGTTCGTGGTCACTGTGTTCGTAAATGCGGTTAGCACGGGGGAAAACGTTTTTTTTCAAAAACGTGCTTATTTCCGTTTTTTTCTTGCGAAAACAAAAACTGGTTTTTAACCAGTTTTGACAGTTCACAGCTATTGGGTGAGTGGTTTCGCAAAATTACATGTAGCAAAACTGCAAAAATGAACTGTGTGACGCGAAACTGGTTTGTGAACTATTTTCCTTGCAGCTTCAAATACTCATTGCGACGCCATTTGTGTTTTTTTAGTAGGAGGGTTGAGGAAGCTTCTGGAAACTTTTCGATGCTGGGAAAAATTGGGAAGCAGAACCGTTTTAAAAGGGAAATAAAACCAGTTTTTTCCTGTCCATACAAAAAAACGTTTTCACCAAGCCTATTCGTGAAACAATAAAAGCAGCATTCATGAAGCAGTATTTAGCGACGCATAGCAATATAATTTTGAAGAATTTTGTAGAATTTTGTAGCTAGGTGGATGTATGCACCTAAATTTCGTTTTCTAAAAAAGCCCAAATTCAGTATCAGTAACTGAATTTAGAAGCTATATATTTTCATTCAAAGGTACCAAGTGCCTTACCCGTCTGTTGCGTCGGCTGCTCGATTCGCGCTTGTTTAACATCAGCGCCATCGGACGCAGACTCTGTCTGGCTGGCTGGTCGCTTCGCGTTCATTGGAGTCGGAGAGTGTTGAGCTGCTGCTGTTGCTGGTGGTAAACGCATGCGTTCATATGGATGCTGATGAAATGCACATAAAATGTAATTCCGAATGCGATAACGTCATCATCAAAAACAACAACGTGTTTTAAAAACCACACATGGAAGGACAACCAATACACAGAAACGTGTCGGTCCACGCAAGATTCCACACTCAACGGCAATATGCAATGAAGGTAATCAAGTCCTGGTCTCACGACCTGTTCAGCACAGTAATTATAACAAACAATACAGTGACAAACACGCACGCAATTCCGTTTTTATACGTACTCGATAGCAAAATCATCAATAGTGACCAAGGTGAAAAATGGTTTTCACCAAGGTGAAAAAAGTGAAAAAAATAACCCCCCACCCCTAAAAGTCGCTGACGTATTCCCCATGGGGGTTTATTGGGGGTAATACGGTACTTTTCGTTTTTATCGTGCAAAAACGGTTTTACCTTAATGACAGGGTGTCTTAAAAACCATAAAAAGTGAATGTCTGGTGTGTCCGACTGATTGCACGTAAAGCCATAAAACTTGAAGCACTTATAAAATTAAGTTATACATTTTTTGTTTTCAATGTTTATTGCCAAATTCTACTTTTTTAAATGATATTTTAGCAGAACGTACTAAAAAAACTATAAAATCACTAAAATTCAGCATTTTCACTCAGGTTAAACAACATGTGGAGTGGATGCCACCGTAAGCAACAATGGATCTGTAACGATTCGAGAACATTTCGTTTATTTTTCTTTTGACGTTGTGAACTGTGTGTGCTTTACTTTGCCCTGATCGCTTCTGAAACGAAAGAAATAAAAATGATTGAATTGCAGTCAGGTGGCTGTTTTTGGCAAACTGCTTGCTGGAGTGACTCCAGTGGTGTCTGAATTCTCGTCACACTGTATTTGTGACAAAAGAAGTGAACAGCCATAAGCCAAACACACACACACACACACACACACACACACACACACACACACACACACACACACACACACACACACACACACACACACACACACACACACACACACACACACACACACACACACACACACACACACACACACACACACACACACACACACACACACACACACACACACACACACACACACACACACACACACACACACACACACACACACACACACACACACACACACACACACACACACACACACACACACACACACACACACACACACACACACACACACACACACACACACACACACCCCCCCCCCCCCCCCCCCCCCCCCCCCCCCCCCCCCCCCCCCCCCCCCCCCCACACCCCCCCACACACAACAAACAAACAAAACAAAAATCAGAAGCGGAAGTTGCTTATAATTACATGTAAATGTGTGCAGTGAGCACCAAAGGAAATCCGGTGATTTGCAAGTGTTTGCGCTCAAGCAACGCTCTGGCCATCGGACGCTGTGTGTTGAGACCTGAGAGACAAGGTACACAAAAACGTTAGAAGTACGGTATCGGTACTGGTTAAGTTGCCATATTACAAGGTACAAGTATGTCCGTGATTTGTGCCCATTTGCTCAAGTAGTTCTTTGGTTCCATTGCTCAACAACTGTTTCACAACAACGGGTTGTGAATGGGATTTATAAATTTCAACTAATTTACAAAAAAAAAGAAAAATTATAACGACTCGGAATCGGAATCCAATTCGATTCCCTGCTCGACATTCGTCTGCATCGAGCGAGCCATCTTCTCCTTTGCCTCAGCTTCCTGCTTCTCTTTCTTTCTGGCCTGTTCTGCTGCCTTCTGATGTGCCGCCTGTGTTCGTTGTTTGTCCTTCGCGGCCGTGTTCAGCTTTTTCAGTTGAATCAGTTGGGCTTTCGCCTGCAGCCCTTCGCGTTTGTTTTTCGTATCTGTGAGTCGTGGCCTGTGAAAAACAAACACAAATGGCCTCATACACACACACACACACCTGTTCTTTTACTCTGAACTGGCTAAATTAAACATTCTAGTTGGTTAGCATTAATCTGAGTTGTGAGCGTTTTTTACTATCAGATATCTATACTATCACATTGCTCGGCATGGAACCGAAGTTTTCATCAATTAATGAAACACTGACATGTATGACTCCAATTTCAGATGTTTGTAGTACAAGTAGTTGGCGTGCACGCCGTAGATTCCCTTGACAATCAGGAAAGCAGTGCCGACTGAAATCAGGCATGTGCTCAACGAGAGATCGTTGTCTGCTAGCACCCTACAACAAAAAACGTCAATTACGTTATTATTTAGTCTTTTAACATGAAAAATTTTACTGTGCGCAACATTAGTCAACACCACCTATCGTACATTTTAAAAAGAAGTGCTCATCGCTGATTGGCCGCGCGTGTTGCAGATAATACATTGAAAAACAACGTACAATGAAATTTTCACGAGAAAGACTACCACCATGCCGATGATTTCGATCGAGAAATAAGCCAACATGGGCAACAAAATTGCCGGACGCTTGATGAACAGGCTGACGATGGTGATGACCAATCCGGCAACCATGACGACAATGACGATAATCACGGCCACAATTTGCTCAGCTGCTTTCAGCAAGCAGCAAGCAATAATGCCGATGATGATTTCGGATATCCAGTTTGCAATGACGCCCTGCTTGAGCGAAAACTTGGCGCAACCGGGTGCACCAGGTTCAATCATGGTCGACAACGAAGGAGCAGCTGCGGCAAGTGCCGATGGACCAAGAGTGAACGTTGCAAAGACGGTAGTGAGCGTGCGGCTAAAAATTGATTATGTTTCGTCATGCTGTTTCTTGGTTTTGTGTTTGAGATTCCAGTGAACAAACGCAGAAAAACAATTGCCACCGTGCATAAAGGCAGGGCTTTACCGCCAGTGATAATGCATTCATCATGCATCATAGTGATGAGTAAATTCGTTTAATCTGAAGTTTGCTACAATATGCAGTTCTAAAACAGACATGTGATAAACAGACATTATGACACACATTACATTCTTCTTTTGATAAGAGGCGCCATTGGACAGAGCAAGATGTTGGGCGTTGATACTCGTTTTTGTGGAAATAACAAAAATGCAAGAACGGTAAATGATATCTCGTCCGTTCGTTTGCTAACGATAAAAATCAGTTCAGATAACTGTCTCATGATGTGTCTGTTTTGTATCTAATAAATCGCAGTGGTTATAAAAACGACGTTTTCAAATTTTGTCTGAAACAATCAACTGTACCGATTTAAAAGTGTCGATTTAAAATACGGGTACGGCAGAATTTCTCAATGCAGCCACTATAGCACAAAAGAGTACAGGTGCTTGCGCTAATGGAGATATCCGGGAATGTCTGAAAATGCGGGAAATGTCCGCGGGAAATGTCCGCGGGAAATGTCCGCGGGAAATGTCCGCGGGAAATGTCCGCGGGAAATGTCCGCGGGAAATGTCCGCGGGAAATGTCCGCGGGAAATGTCCGCGGGAAATGACATCGGGAAAAGTCCGCGCGGGAAATGTCCGCGGGAAATGTCCGCGGGAAATGTCCGCGGGAAATGTCCGCGCGGGAAATGTCCGCGCGGGAAATGTCCGCGCGGGAAATGTCCGCGCGGGAAATGTCCGGTGCGGGAAATGTCCGCGCGGGAAATGTCCGGTGCGGGAAATGTCCGCGCGGGAAAAGTCCGGTGCGGGAAATGTCCGCGCGGGAAATGTCCGGTCGCGGGAAATGTCCGCGCGGGAAATGTCCGCTGCGGGAAATGTCCGCGCGGGAAATGTCCGCGCGGGAAATGTCCGCGCGGGAAATGTCCGCGCGGGAAATGTCCGCGAGGGAAATGTTCGCGCGGGAAATGTCCGCGCGGGAAATGTCCGGTGCGGGAAATGTCCGCGCGGGAAATGTCCGGTGCGGGAAATGTCCGCGCGGGAAATGTCCGGTGCGGGAAATGTCCGCGCGGGAAAAGTCCGGTGCGGGAAATGTCCGCGCGGGAAATGTCCGCGCGGGAAATGTCCGCGCGGGAAATGTCCGCGCGGGAAATGTCCTCGCGGGAAATGTCCGCGCGGGAAATGTCCGCGCGGGAAATGTCCGCGCGGGAAATGTCCGCGCGGGAAATGTCCGCGCGGGAAATGTCCGCGCGGGAAATGTCCGCGCGGGAAATGTCCGCGCGGGAAAAGTCCGCGCGGGAAATGTCCGCGCGGGAAATGTCCGCGCGGGAAATGTCCGCGCGGGAAAAGTCCGCGCGGGAAATGTCCGCGCGGGAAAAGTCCGCGCGGGAAATGTCCGCGCGGGAAAAGTCCGCGCGGGAAATGTCCGCGCGGGAAAAGTCCGGTGCGGGAAATGTCCGCGCGGGAAATGTCCGCGCGGGAAATGTCCGTTTGGGAAATGTCCGCGCGGGAAATGTCCGGTTACAACATGTCCAACCAATATTCTTTTCGTTCGTCGTACGGCGGATAGCGCATCCTGCAAAAAATTGGAAAAAGTTTTTCGGATAAAAGTTTAATAAAATAAATAAATAAATAAATAATATTAAAAACTAAAGAAATTTTCACCCGAGAAAAACGTTTTTTTGTGAGAAAATTTAGAAAGCATGCTAACCAGAGTAATTTCTCGCCGGTTAGTCCCCGATGGAGCACCGCTTTCTCGTGCGTGAACGTATCGAACGAGTATTGACCATGATAGCGACCCATGCCGCTGGTGCCGACACCACCGAACGGCAGTGTGTCCACTAGAATATGCAGTCTATGTAGCACTTCATAACATATCCAACTAATTGATTGGTTGGTGATCACGTTATGCATTTATTCTGTGCAAACGAGAAACTCTGCCTCCACAGCAATCCATATGCACAGAGAATGCACACATCAGCCAGTCAGCTATCAACCAATCAACCAATATGCTATGTTTTGGAGTTAGACGGTAGAATATAGAACATACTGAAGAACTGGCGTTCTGCGACGCGCAATTAAACGGTCTTTGAATTGTTCAATTTATGGTGACCGGAGTTTTTTTTGAACCGATAGAAAGATCAGTGTATCCTGAGAAAATCACAAAAACATCATTCTTCATTGAGCTGGAGACGGTTGTGAAAAGTAAGATGTTCAAAAACAAACAATTTTTTTAACTCAGTTGTGAACGATCACAGTGATGAAGCGTACATGTGGTGTGCATGATGACGTCATTGACGACCACTGCACCGCTGGACGTTGTTCGAAGGAGCGCATCAACTTTCTGTTGCTCTTTTGTAAACGCGTATAACGCCAATGGTTTCTCTCGTTTTTTCACAAATTTCAACGCCTCTTCAAACGAGTCGACGATAAGAATGGGCAAGATCGGACCAAAAATCTGCGGGAAAAAACCGCGTTTTCAAGGTGAATCTGCTAATATAATGCAACCTTTGAAATGACTCAGCTTGATTTCTGTTTAATGACTGTTGTTGAGCTGTTTCAAGAAAAAAAAACTATTCTAATCAATCGACCAAAGTCCGGAATTTTCGCGTCTGTAGCGCAGGTGTAGGGCTTTCGTCTACCGTTCTGTAGGGGTAAAGTACGATCCCCGCTGCGGACAAGACACACAATGGAGAAACTAAAGTGACCAACAACATCTAATGGTCTACTTCCTCCAGAGCCGAGGGTAAATTGGGCTTGGGGCAGAATTGCCCGTGTTCGCCGGAGTTTCGTACCTCATGGTTTCTGGAACCGGCGCGCGAACAAATAAATATGACCTATTTTTTAAACGTGTCCCACTGAAATGACGTCATGTGCCTCCAAACATGCGCCAACCAGGACTTTCCGTTTAGCCGGTTTCTTTCCGTAAACAAATGGTGAATGTCGAATCAGTCACATCAAACTGACATTTTTGTGCCTGTACTTTGACAAACGGGCGTTTTTAAAGCAAATGACGTGATTTTAGTCCGGATACGTTTGAATAAATCCACAATAATACGAAAAAAGTCCACTGCACCTCATCCTGCATTGAGCTGTCGTCTTCCGGAACGTCCACCAACACCGTCGGCTCAATCGTCAACGTTTGTCGGTCTCGTCTTTTGCCGCCAATTGCCACGGTCGCTTTCGTCGCGTCGAGCATTTTCGATAGTCGACTGTAAAAAAAGGGAGCAAAACAGTCGGTTGTGTGCGCTCATACAGTCGAACTACTTGGTAGTGCACCATTTTTGACAGCTCATACGTATCTCACCAACCAGTGAGCCCGATTTGGATAACACGCCAAGACTCAAAACTGCCAGAATGCACAACTAGTGTCATTCATGTTACACAGCTGAGAAATATAAACTGTATTGCAAACAGCCACACCAACGCACTCAAAGTGGCGTCCATTGATGATTTTCGCGTAGTCTGCTGATCGTGTCGCGTCGTCGCCGTAGAACTGAACGAACGAGTCAGCGAGCGCCTGCACGAGCTGATCACGCTGCTGCCAGTCGCCGACGCACAGCACGTAGTCGACCGCGACACACGTTTGTCCGCAGTTGAGCAGTTTGCCTGCCATTGTACGTTTGTTTGCAATGAGTTACGTTCATCGCGGTACGATTTCAGATCGTACAAATATAATAAAATAATAAATAATAAAAATAATATAAAATTTAAGACAAATATAACCCAGACTGACAGAAAATCAAAGACAAAACAAAAGTTTGGTCTGTGACTGGCGTTCTGACTTCACTTGGTTTAGTGGCCCGCGGTTGCCGTACCAGATTGAAATTTTACTGAATACTTCATTATTGATTACAACTGACCCCACGCGATTCGCCGTGCAATCGTCTCAAAATCGAGCCCATCGGTGTCCACAATGCACGGACTAGAAAAGCAAAAAACATTTCGTTTTTGTTTCCAAATCTCAGTTTAAGTCCAAAACCGCTACCAAACTGTTTGTTGTGCTACCACAGTGGCAGCGAAACAAGCACTGTGAGTGCGCCATCACGTTCTGCTACCTGTGGCCTGTATATTTGCACCAGCGTGAGCTGGCACAAGAAAAATGTTCGTTTGATAATGGTTTTGAGTTGAGTGGAAACAAAATGGAGCAAAAGGAAACAATCTGGCGAGTATAAAATATCAACCAAAAAAGAGCACGGCAATCCGCTTCGATCGCGAATGGGCGTGATTTGTGTTGAGTCTGTAAGCCTGCGTGTCAATGTCAACCTTTTTCCGCCGAGCTCCAGCGTCACCGGCGTCAAGTGTTCGGCGGCAGCGCGCATCACGATTTTGCCGACGGCCGGGGCGCCCGTGTAGAAAATGTGATCGAAACGCTCACGGAGCAGCTCGCTCGTACGCGCGACACCACCGCAGAACACGCGATAGCACGACTGCGATAGAGGCATTGGCGAACACGGTGAAACAGCATCAACAAAATAGCTGCGCAAGTATTGGATCAGCGAACTTTTGAAAAACGTGGACTTGGCAGTTCTGTAATTTTATAGCAGAGAAAACGAAAAGAAATAATCACCCGGACCTTGTCCAAATATTGTGGAATGAGTTCAGCGAGCAGCGCAGTGGTGTGAGGACTCAGCTCAGATGGTTTTACGACTGCACAGTTGCCTGCAAAAATTGCTTCCTTTCTTTAAGAAATAGAATACTTTATCTTTCCCTTTTATTTCCATCTGCTTGAAGTAAAGACCGTTTCTAGCGTTTACACGTCTTGTTTTTTAGCGGTTTCTTTTCAAAAAACGTAGTGGTTGAAATGGATAAACTGTAAGATTGGATATGATAAGAACAGTAAAATGGTAACGCAAGAAGACAATAACTTTAAAATTTCAAATCTGACCGGCGGCGATTGCACCAATGAGCGGGCAGATCGTCAATTGGATTGGGTAATTCCACGGACAAATAATAAGCACCACGCCGAGCGGATCTTTAGCGATGAACGCACGGTCCAGGACTTGCACCACATTTCGACTGACCTGTTTTTTTTCTGTTACCACTGGCATCACAAAGTCATACCAATACCGTAATTTTACAGTGGTGGTATGCTACCGGCAGTATAATGTACCATCATGGTGGGATTTTTGGTATGAATTATAGTGTATAACACGACGCGCGATCACAGCAGTTCTGCATTCAAAACCAAAACGAAGAGGAAAAACCCATGGCGTTAACAAAGCACGTCAAAAGAAAAACACAGCCATCAGTGAAATAAAAAAAACAGCAGAAGCAACGCTGACGCACCTTTTTGTTGGCCGCCCAGGTGGTCAGATCGCTGAGCGCAGTGTTCACTTCGTTTAGACTAAAACTGATATCGGCTGATTTCGCTTCCATCCGCGGCTGAAAAACGAATTTTGGATGAACTTGACGAATTAGTTGAGAAAGTTGGTTGGTTCAGTAAGTTTTCTCGCTTATGTTTCAGTGTTTATGCTGTGCAGCGATACCACCAAAAATCCAAGCCGCTTTTCGACTCTTCACCAACCCTTCGCAAGTCCTTGTAGAGCGCATCGCAAAGTCTGTCCTCATTCTCCGTCAACAGATCTCGCAAGCTGGACAGGCAGGCCTTGCGATACTCGAGTGGAAACGTTCGACCACTGTCGAATGTGCTGCGTAGTTCTGCAACAACCTGCGTAAAAATGACAAAAAACATAAACTGAAATCTCTGTCTTCATGTTCCAGTTCCAGTAGTGGTACATTGCTGTACATACAAATGACGTGTTTCCAAGTCAAAGTTTTAAACCCACAAAGTGTATAACCGGTATTGAAAAATATTTTAAAAACTGACAGTTCGTATTTTTGACACCGTTTAAAACACAAGCATAGCTTAAAAGAACTCGTAAACTCATAAAAAGCTGGAATTACCTGAGACGCCGGTGTCTCGTCTTCCTGCTGCTCCATGCTCGTCAACTCGGTCGATGATGCAGAAGACAAACTGTTGTCGAACTAAAATAGTAGCACTTTTGTCAGTCCAAAGAACATACACAACATCAGAAAAGTTTGTGTTGAAAATCGTTTTTTTTTCTTATTCACATACACCGTCGTCTTAAAAAGATAAAACGTTTCCCAGTTTGATGTTGTAGTCTGGTTCTGACGATGGCACAACATTTGAGCAATAGGTGTACACTTCGATAAAAGTTGCTTTGCTCACTTTGATAAACACTCGCCAACTTTTATCAGTTTGAACGTTTTCTCGAGATTGTCCTTTTTTCCACCGCGGAACTTTTTTTCAAGACCACAAAAAGTTTCAAACAAAGAATACACATATGATCCATGAAAAAAAATCTGATAGAAAAATACAAAAATCAAGTCCACATTCAATTGCTAAAGTGTCATAACTTTTTCTGATTGCCAACGTCACAAACAACTTTACTTTTTACGTCCAGACGCACTCAATTTTCTCATCATGGTCTATTTTTACGTTTAAATGAAAGTTCAAAAACGCAACATGGGTCAAGTAAACACTTTTTTTGGTGTCGACTCGTCACTAAATGACAATAAGTTGAAAATCAGAAAAAAAACCGCGTTTTTTCTAAAGAGTTTCGGTACGTGTAGTTTATTCGACAAAAAAACGCGCGTTGGAAGTGATTTGTCCCGAACTGAACACTCACGGAAGTGTATTTGAGAACGGCACATTTCAGCGGAGCGCGCTGCTTGTGAGCTGCCGCTGCTGATGCTGACACGCACACGGACGCAACCACGGCGTGTTCGGTGTCCATCGAATCCATGATTGGTTTTATCTGTTATGCGGAGGTATTCAATCAATCAATCAATCAATCTAGTTCATTTGTAAGCCCTTGGCCAGCTCACATCAACACACTCAAGGCGGAAACACCATTTAGTTTTATCGTCCGTACGCACAAACGTCGTTCTAAATCCCGTGCGCAAACTAATCGTGTCCGTAATGCATTAAGATAGCACACACGACACGATTTCTAAATCGCGTGGCCATTTTTTACGTGTCGTATCCGTGCGTACGCACAAAAAACTGATTGCTAAACGCGCCTTCACAAAACGTCCATTGTGCAAAACAAACACAACGATGTCACAAAAACAAGATTATTGATGAAATTGGTGAATGCATCATCAATGAAAGCAAGCAAAAAAGTCGATCAAATTATTCCGACCGAAATTATCTTCAAATATGAAGCTAATGTGGACATTCTTCTGTGATAATGCTCAAGAAAGCACAAACGACCACAAAACACACCAAACGCGAAAATTAAGAACAAACAACAGCACGAGCACATAATTTTTACACTCGCAAATGGCGATATTTGTTTGGAACGGACTACCTGAAACATCGTTGTTATAGATAGTTTCGCTTTCATTGCCAGGCAATACAGAGCACATGCATAACGCAGATTGCAGAAAAAAAACAAAGCAAAACGGGCCGGGACACAGACGATGAGGAAAAAAATGGAGGAGTAAGATAAAAAAATCAACTTTTAATACGATGAAGTATGATAATCTTCTTTCAATCAAAATCTAAAGCGGCATTCATGAAGCAGTATTCAGTGACCCGTAGCTGTGTTAAAACATAGCTCGCGGTCACTAAATACTGCTTCATGAATGCCCCTTAACTGGCAACATTTTTTGACCTGTTCAACAAATAGAAATTTCAGCTTGAACAACTCAAATTCACGTCATCACGCGGGTGTTCGCTTGCCGGACAAAACACTGCAAAAGCATTGTGTCCCGCCCCGCAAGAAATGGCGGCCGCTACAACTCTAACTCATGAAACCGTATTTAGTGACATGAAACATAGCTACGCAGCCACTAAATACTGCTTCATGAATGCCCTTTTAACTCAGCATTCAATCATGAAGCAGTGTTTAGTGACGTTTTAAGCGGCATTCATGAAGCACTATTTAGTGACGCGTAGCTGTGTTGAAACATAGCTATGCGGTCACTGAATGTGTCTTCATGAATGCACCTTTAGGCAATGTACCGTACCTACGCACCACTAAATACACTGCTTCGATTCATGGAATTCTCTTAACGTTTTAACGTTTTACCAGGCGACGGCTGATGCTAAGTTTTCGTGTTCAGCTGCGATTGTACATACATGTTCAAGTTTTTATCTCCTGGCAATATTGTCATCAAGCCACAAAAACGTTGATCAGTGCACACAATAAAGTTCTCAATGTGTACGACCGAACAAACTTTGTAACCAAAAAAACTCGCACAAAAATCACTTGTATTGTCATTTATTACTAATGATAAATATATTTATTTGGTTTTCACTCGCTCAAGTGTCAGTTCTCGGTGTGAAGCGTTGTGGACAAAAAATATTGGTTGTTATGAAGTTTTAAAGTGCGTTTTGTCTCTTAAAAGTTTGTAGATTTCTTGAATGGGTAGTTATATTTTTGGTGCTTTTGGTTTATCATTCCTTGACATTCTGCGACACTATTTCAAAAACATTATTTTGGTTCCGAGACGCAATGAGCCGATACTAAAAAAATTGATACCGTATTACCCCCATTAAAGCCCCCCCCCACCATTAATCCCCCCATCAATAAACCCCCACCCCCACGCAAGTTTCCGAATAATCCCCCCCACAAATAATCCCCCATGGGGGATTGTTGGAAACTTGTTTGAAACACATACCCAGCGAATTCAGTGGCTGATTGCAGTGAAAATGATGAAATTATGCTACCAAAGGCCCCAAATGGATGAGTTAATGGTAATTTCATTACAAAAGGCTGTTGTAAAAGGAAATTTCTATGTAGATTAGAAGTTTCTGCAACTTTCTTGCCTGCCATGCAAGGTATTTTTGTCCTTTTTCAATAAACCCCAACCCCTAGAATTTGATTGTAAATAAAGCCCGCCAATAACCCCCCCCCCACCAATAAACCCCCACCCCTAAAAGTCGCTGACGTATTAATCCCCCATGGGGGTTTATTGGGAGTAATACGGTATTAATGTTTATGACAGCGTAACTGTTTGAACGAACCTATTTCGATCTTTGAACTTTGAATTTTCGCCCATTGAAGGATCCGTTTTCCTGTCACGCTAAAAATGTCCAATTAATGTGCTGTCCTGTGTCCTGTACCTTTTTATCTCCCTTTCCATGTAGTAGTAGTTGTTGTTGATTTGCGGCCGGCCACTATTGCAACACACATAGCAGCTCGGCGTTGCACATGCTAGTCACAGTCTTATGGCTGCTTTTCCTGCGAGCTCCGCGAAAGTGCGCTGCACGTTTAGCGCCGCTGTGTGGCATATGCCAAGGATACCACGAAGCTGATTAGCTTCCGATAAAAGCGCGCGCCATTTCCACACCTTCTCATGTGGTATCGTGTCTTGTTTCAAAAATTTTTTCAACAAAAAACCTATTTTTAAAAATTTTCTTTTTTAGTAAAAAAGTTTAAAAAAAACAGTACAGTGCATGAAGAGGGACAGAGCACGGAACATGCGAGAGTCATTTTTTAGGGTCGGCATTTACGACGGCACATTCCACAACGGCACTTTTTCAAAAAAACCTCAGCTCTGCTTGCTTCACGCAGCCTCAATGGATCGACGCACCGGTTTCGCAGAGCGTTTTTTCTACAAGCTTGGTTGCGTCGTCGCCGCACGCCCGCTGCCCTTCCTCGTGGCGCCCGTCTGTCTGACGTTGTTGTCCTTGGTTGGCGTCACTAAATTTCACGTCGACAACGACACCTGGCATCTGTTCACGCCGACGGACGCGTATACAAGAGTGGAAAAGGCGAACACCGAACTGTTTCCGATCGTCTCCGGCAAACACCACTACAGGGTCAGCTCGCCATGGCTTGCAAAGTGATCAATCGTGCTTCAGTTCATATACGCTAAAAATAGGTGTCCGAACAAGTAGTGGGCATGGTGTCCTGTCAACCTACATTATTTTTTAGTGCCCCAAAAATAAAAGTAGCTCATAAACGTCGAATGTGGTGTTGCAACTTTTATTTCCGGGACACCACGACTGACACGGACAGGACATGGGACAGCATTTTTAGCGTGTGTATCAGCAACAAAGAAACACCGCACACGCTCATGTGGAAACTGCCTCGAGTGCGAGTGCGATTTCGCCAGTGGGGCAGTGGGATAGTTTGTGACCGCATTGCATTTCGGTGAAATCGAGTTATAATTGCCGGTCATAAAGAAAGAGTGCGGATAATATTCATATTCCAGCTGTAAAAGACTATTCGTTTGTCAATAGTCAATTGTCAACATTTGCAGATTCAAGTGGTCGTGACGAGAGCGGCGGCGTCCGCTAACAAGTCATTGTTCAACGAGCTCTACATGCGTCAGTTGGTCGAGTTCAACGACCTGGTCGAGAATCGACTCGTCATTCCGGCAACGTTCGTCGGCAATCGCTCGCAAACGTCGTTCGACTACAAGCAGATCTGCGGTATTGTCTGCGAAATGGAGCTGGAGAACGAAAAGTGGTTGGCCGTGATGAAACAGTTCACTGAGACACCGACCGACTCAAACTACATCATGGTCTATCCGGAGGTTAGAAATGGAGAGAGAGAAATAAACTTTTAGAGAAATCGCGGATACGATTGGGCGAATAAAAGGGCTTTTGGGCAATGTGAAAGTGTACAATATGGTCGAATAAATTAGGCAGTGCTTGTATTCTCCATCAAGGCGGGATCAGTCGCAGACTAGGAGTTGTCTATTTCAATCTGTGTGCAAGGCAGAGAGAATGAACAGCATAGCACTAAGATTCAATGAGTCTAAAAAAGCACGTAAAATTTGGCGCACAATTTGGTTTCTGAACGTCTTTATCATTCAAATTTCACGCGCTCCTGGCACCTGAAAAAAAGCTGCCATGTTTACTCGACCATTCTGTAAATCGCTGGAATCACGCGAACACGAACCACTGATGGAATTGTTCCGTTCTAAAATGGAAGTTACCTACATGGTAGTTGTACTTGGTAGTGTGCAGTGTGCAGTGTGTTCCACCGACCGTTCATTTTCAGGCATACGCCTACGCGCGTTCAATGTATCTCGGCTATTCGGTCGGTCATGTGAAGTTGAGCAAACGATTCTTGATCGAAGACTTCGGTCTGATCATTTTGTACTACAACATTCGCACTGATCTGTTTGACGTCGACAACGCCGCGTTGGTGGATTCGTTCGACGGGCTGCTAGCGGAGCAAGTGCACGCGTTCAAGCGCAACGAATCGCACGGCGACCTTTGGATGGGCATGTTCAGCGCAATTGCCGCAGTCACCGGACAGAATCAGGCATGTCCCGGAGGCAATATAAAAGTTTTCTGGATGAGCATATGACAATCGTTTTTTTTTGCTTGTCACCTGATTATTCCAACAGGTCACTCATTATCAGGCTACATGTCTGCTGTAAAATCGCCCGATATTTTTCACTGTGTTGTCGAAGGCGACTACATTTATTCGCCAATTTTTTTTGTCATCCACGTTCTTCTTGTGGTCTTTGTTGACCATTTATCATGACTTTATTCCTCTCAGTGGGGTGTTCATGAAAGAAAAGTTCAGCAAAATCAGAAAACCTGACAGTCGTTACGAAAGTGCAGGTACAACTGCGTACCCTGCCGTATTTGTCCGTGACGAGTGTGATTCTGCTGTTCTTCACCACGATCACGCTTTATCGGACGCCGTTGGCACTGAGTCAACACTGCGAAGGCCTCTGCGCTCTGATCAGCCCAGGCATGGCCATGCTCTCGACTCTCGGAGTCCTTTGGACCCTGGGCTACCCTTACACGAGTTTACTTGCTGTCATTCCATTCCTGGTGTTGGTCATCGGTTCGTTTCACCAGCTTTTATGCTGCTTTTTTGCTGGCGTTTTTCTGTCGTTGTTTTTTTTCTTTTTGCGCAGTTGCGAAAACTTCAGAAGATACATAATTTTCTGTTCAGCTGGCAAATCCAGCTTTCAGACGAGAATGAACGTGTGTTCATCATGTCATGAATGAGTCGATCTCCAAAATGAATGTCCAAGCAATTGACCAATTTGTTTTGAGCAATTGATTTCTTTATTTTGCACTGACTCGTGTTTCACTCGAGGAAGGTCAGAATAAAAATCGAGACCTGCGCAGTTCGATAGGTTCCCGCTTGCCAATATACATAGATGTATTGATTGCAATTGCGATTTGTTGACAATTCCAACGGTTTATGAACAAGATTTTTTCCATTTCCATTCCATTCCATTTTATTTCGCGGAAATACAGGAAACTCATCCGATAAAACTCGGAATTTGGCAGGCGTTGACGACGGCTTCCTCTTGCTAGCCAGTTGGCGTCAAACGGACGCCCGCGGCTGCGTGACGCATCGCGTTGGCCAGTCGCTGCAGTCGGCTGGTGTCTCGGTGACGATCACTTCCACCACCGACGTCATCTGTTTCATTGTTGGCATGTTCAGCTCGATGCCAGTCGTCAGTCTGTTCAGGTTCGCTTATTTATTGACACTTTTTCCAACCGTCCAACTGGCATAACTCCGTAATTTTTTGCTGAACTAACTGAATCTTTCTTGTTGCCAGCACTTACGCAGCGCTGGCGTTGACGCTCGACTATTTGTACCAGTTGACGTTCTTTGTGGCCGTGATCACACTATTCGGCCATCGACAACATCGTTACATGAACACAATTAGAGCCGTCAATGCTGATAATCAACTACTGAACCGCAAAATTGAACTGAGAAACGGGCAATCATCATCAAATCATTGTGAACTTTGGCAACAACCAATACATCCAATGATGCACGGCAGAACCATGAAACTGCAATGGTTTCAAACGCCGATGCCACCGCCACAACACACTTATCAATTGAATGCGTCTATTTATGGCGTCTGTAACTTGTCGTCAGTCAGTAAAAATGAGTGGAACACCGAATGCGACAATAATGACTGTCGATTTGCATCATGCGCTTCAAACTGCTACGGTGACTGTACGAATCGCGTGCAACGCGCCGACGGCGTCTCGGTGGTGGCGCGACCGACCACAGTGATCAACTGCGGTTTTAAAGAAGTGCTCAACGCTATACTGCGGTAAGAAAACAACGCGTGGCAAAATTTTAAAACTACAGACGGTGTTGAAACGGCGATGATTGGAGATTGGAGATATACTGTGAAGTCGTGCATATAAAATCTCCTTATATTTTGTACAAATTTGAAAATCAAAAATTTCGGAAAAAAACTGGAGTTTTGTGTGACAACCTTATAAGTGGGAGGAGGTCTTATAAAGCGAAGATTAGGAACTCCGGGCCTTATAAACGGAGTGGGATTTCGACCAAGTCAAATTTTGAATTTTTCGGTTTCCCGCCGTGTGACATTCCGCCCACTTTTGGGTGAGGGTCTTATACAGTAGGAGGAACCTTATATGCAAGACTTTACGGTATACATGCAGATGGTATCGTTTTGCAGTTACATCTACAACGAGCACAGTCCACGGAGGAGCCTTGCGATTCGCACACTGATCGTCGGTCTCGTCTGGCTGCACGTGCTGGCTGCGCTCATCTGCACCTCGCATGGAGGCGCCGATTTCTCGCTGCCGAAAACGTACCTGCGCCACTCGGAGCATTCGCGGATCGCTGAGCTGTTGGAGACCTTTGCGCTCACTGAATCGATGACGGTAAGGTGGGGCTGAAACATTGATAAATTCTGAACAACAAAAACTCTACAAGATTGTGAAACCGAAAACGTTCTTGCGTTTTTGCGCAAACATTCACTTGCATCTCGATTGCATATTGGCACAGATGAGCTATGTGTGCCGCGAGTACCCGGACTTTACGAACGCGAGCGTGCGTGCGCGATTCAATGAAATGATCGGGCGACTGGAGTCGATCGCGCACTACTCGGTCGGGCCACGCGGTACACGCCTTTGGTTTCGCAAATACGACGCGGCACTGCGGTTTTTCGGCACCAACACGGACGCCGATTGGCAGCAGGCGACGATCTTGGCGCCCGACCATTACGACTACGTCGATAGGTTTGCGCAGAATCCTCCAGACAAGAGAGAATTCATTCGAGATTTTTTGAAAACAATATTCCGATCCATCGTTGTGAAAATTCATTGATCAACATATTCTCGTGCTCCGAGTTCCTGGTTTTATTAGAAAGTTTTTTGACTAACGTACATACGTTTGATAGTGTTCTGAACATGAGTATAATCTAAATCTAAATATCACCAGTCAGTTAATAAGCGATGTTCACAAACACATCTTTTACCGACAGATTTTGGTTGAAGACCGACTTGAACGAGACACGAATCGTCGCATTCTGGTGGACGATGGTGTACCGACAGTTGGGCAGCTTCCACGACATGCGTCACTTGATCGAGCACCGGCGGCACATCATGGCGCTCTACGATCAGTTCAAGTGCGTCGGCCATCATGAGCTCGACGTGGTCGCTGACGCGATCGCCGCCTGTCCCGACAAACTGCTGCAAACAAGTGGTAAAACAGAAAACGCACGCCCTGATAGTCTTACTAGTATCAATTTATTAAAGTTCTGAGACTGAATGCGGACGTGGAAAGAAAACTAGTTTCAACCTTTATGTGGCAATTCAAAGTCGCCGACGTGACTCGGCCCTATGTAGGGGACTCGGATCACTTTACCAATTTTGAATTCCCGCGTCATCCATGAAACTGTTTACCTATATATGCGCGCATTGAGTTGCGGGACCAAAATAAAAGATTATACAGTAGATACACGGTGCAGGCACTATAAGATGAGAGATTAGATTACTGTTGAGGTACATATACAAGAGACGAACTCTTGTTGTGTGGTCAAGCGGTCCAAGGCGCTGCTATAGCTCGGCTATGTAACAAGAAACTCTATACGCTAGTGCCACTCGAAACGTTACAAGAAACTCGCGGCACAAGAAACGCCACTCAAGGTTTTCCAGAAGATTTCCGTTTTTGTTTGTTCGTTTCCGGCATCGCGCTTCTTTCGATGGGCGTGCTCGTGCTAGTCGCCGTGCGTAACGCGTCCGCGTGCTTCTGGGCGATGCAGTCGTTGTTCTCGATCGGCATCGGCACCATCGGCTATCTGCATCTGTTCGGCGTTCAGTTAGACGGCATCTCCATGACCGCCATACTGCTGTCCATCGGCGTGTCGGTCGACTGCATTGCGCACATCTGCTATCATTTCTACGCGCACATACCGACAATGGAACGGCAGAATCATGGTGAAATGCTGGCGGTGAGCAGACAGCAGATGCTGGATAGGACCATCGAACGAATCATGGACACGTATCGTACGGCCGGTTGGCCTGTATTGCAGGTATGACCTATTTTTTCAAACGTGTCCCACTGAAATGACGTCATGTGCCGCGAAACATGCGCTTGCCGTTCACAACAAACCAGACTTTCCGTTTTTAGCCGATTTCTTCCCGTAAACAAATGGTGAATGTCGAATCAGTCACACCAAACTGACATTTTAGTGCCTGTACTTTGACAAACGAGCGCTTTTGTGGCAAATGACGTCATTTTAGTCCGGACACGTTTGAATAAATTCACAATACTGTATGTAGTGGAAGTTTTCGCTTTTTTCAAGACACCAAACTGAAAAACATTAATCAGCGAGACCCGGAAACACGCTTACATTCGCTTATGCTTTGGTGTTCAAACAGACGGCCGTGTTATCACTTTACAGTAGGTTTTTTACAGACTATCAAAAAAGGAAACGTCCAAGTTCAAATCAGCCGCACAAAATGCGACACGCAGTTTGTCTGAGGCGGTTTGAAAGCACATGGGTATTCAATAATCAATAGTTCTGTATTTCACCACCACACTTGGAAAATCGCTGCGTGCAATTCCGCGAGTTGAGCTGTTATGATGTCGATGTGCGATTTTGCGTTTTAGGCGATTCTATCTACCGTGTTTGGCATGCTTCCGCTAGTGTTCGTGAACGCCTACATCGTGCAAGTGTTCTGGAAGACTGTGCTGGTGGTCGCCACTGTTGGCGTCTTCCACGCGCACATCCTCCTGCCCGTCGTCATCGTCACGTTCACAACGTTAACGCCGCAACGCAGTGACTTCTTGTGAAAAACGTGATTGAAAATATAATTAGACTTCGGTACATAAAGTCCTGGTCTGAAAATACCCGTTCTGCACACACACACATCGTACACAAAAACTATGCGGTGTTTTTCTCGCATCTTTGCGTTTTTCTCTCTGTTTGGCGATTTCCAGTTGTGAGCATGCAGTATTTCTAATGGCTGTCCGCCAGCTTTCAGTCAGTTGGTCATGGCTGTCACGTTCACTCCAAATGTACATGTTTGGTGTAATCAAAGTCGAAAAATGGAAGACTCCGTTGAAAACCCGGAAATAAAACAGCGCAATATTTTCTTACTGTCTTGCAATTTTGCGGTCTTCTGACGGGCCCCCACCACTGACACAAAGTAGCGCAAGTTCGTTCTGCTGCAAGTTGTCTAATGAACCCCAACTAAACCCCAGCGAGTCCGGCATCGTCTCTCGCAAATAATGTTAAATGCTGTTTTCGACATCCACACACGTTTGTTTCTACATTGTAAATCATTTTCTCCCGTTTTCATATTGTATCTTTTTGTTTTCATGTTTCATGTAGTGAAAAAAACCTCCTTAACTTAGGTGTTTTGAAATGTTTTAAAATTGCTAGGCTAACAAAGAAAGCCTAGCGGTTAAAAAATTTCTAACAGTTTTCTGCTTAAAGCTGTCGGGGTTGTATGTACTGAGATGCATTTTTTGTTCGCCGTACATGTAACTCACAATGATAATGAAGCTCAAGCGACCAAGCAAAACTGGATTAGCAGAGACACAGATGCGACGACAATATTTTTTTGCACATACTGCCACACTCAAAAAACCATTCCACAATTCATTCCATGCCAAATCCCATTCCGAAAATTCAAAGATTGGCCAAGGCCACAAAATTTGGCCTCGAATAATTTGTGGAAAAAATTTTGGAGTGAATTTTGGCATTGCTTTTGAACGGATGCCTTACTCATGACAAAAAATAAACACGTAAAACTTTTAGGAAATGACAGGCGGCAAAATAAATTTAGCCGAACACAAGTCTCTGGGTAAAAACGAACATAAGTTGGAAAAAGCGTTCGTGGTGAAACGATATTAGAAAAAGCATTGCGCTCACATGAACGTGCAACTGTAAATGAAACCCCAATTCCATTAAAGCAATTTTATGTGCGTGAGTGAGATGAATCCATGTTTTGATGCTCATTCACATTGGGTCGAGCATTTCATTTCATGTAACTTATTTTGTGCCATTCGCAATTCTTTTTGAACCCGTTTTTTTATTTGCTGAAATTTTCAGCTGTTTTCAGTTTGCATGTTCATTCTAGTACCTTTGCAGAAAACAACCAAACAACAGCACGATTGAATATGATAACCACGATATTTTGAACTGAACATGTCGCTTCCCTGCATTTATATGCGTATTTTGACCCATGTGCTGTAATTGTGCTTTTTTTGCTTCATTGCTCCTTTTGCTGTCGCAACTTGGAAAATCAGCAACTCTCAATGGAATATCGCGCTACAAACGCACGCAAGATTTACGAGTGAGTGCAAATGCAATTTCAGTGGTTCCCTTGTTAAAGATTACACGCGCAACTTGCACATCTGTTTTCTCATGTCTTATCATTTGAAATACGCAGACAAACTTTTTTCCGAACGCCACTACCCCGTCGCGTCAAGTGCACACAAAATAGTTTCTGCAACCACCGTAAAATCTTGCATATACGGCGCTTTTATGTGAATTCGAAGATCAATAGTTTTGAAAAAAGTAGAATTTTGTCCCTATGAGGTGGAGGAGACGGATGAGTAGTTGTTCTTCAGTACAAATCGTGTTTTCTGTCTAGATTTTGACAAGGCGGAACCTTGAGCTGCAAGGGAGATTTTAAAAATGGGAGAGGTCTTATGCCCAAGACTTTACGGTATCAAATTCACATAGTAGTAACAAATCTGTGCCGTAAAAAAACTGCTTCAGAATCCAAGATTATTTTTGACGATGTGAGTTTTTGATTGATATCTACTGCTTCATTTTCGAACACTTCCGTTCTAAGCACCGCTACTGATTTTTTTGACAAGCGCTCTAAAAATATTCTACCGTTTTCAGCGTCATTTGTCTCGTTTATATCTTTTTGCAACCGGTTCCTCTTGCGTTTTACTTTTCACCCTGGTTTTCGTCACTGAAAGATGAATGATGCATAGTGGGCGTACGTTTTTAAGCTCATTTTATTGATTTGTGTAATGTCCTACTTTAGCCTTCGTGTCTGTACTCTCACACAAAGCCGGGTTTACGGTGAGCTGCTTCTGACAGAGCGCCTGACTTCCAATGCTCATCTACTTTTTTCCTAGATGCTCAACGGTTTTCTTATATCTTTGTTCAACTATTTTTCTTTGATTTGTTCTTGTACATTATAAAAGTGTCGTGTTTTATGAGTTCAGCATGTGCCGTTCGTGCCATTTTGTTTCTTTTTATTTCTATCGTCTTTCGTCGTCGTTTAATAAAAGTGAAGTCGTTTTAATTTAGTAAAAGTAAAAGTAAAGTAAAAAACCCAACGTCGTCCACCGGTCATCACACACAGCAGCTCGGATCGGTTGGCAGTCCAGTGAGCCATTTACACACACCAAGGCAGAACACTTCAGTGGAGGTCCCGCCGAGACAATGCTGGGTGGCGACGTCGCGTGCACCGAGGCCATGGAGGGTCAGTGCAGAAAGGCCATGGAGGGTCAGCGTCGACGAGAGGCGGTGGCGTGCTGCGCGTCTTCGCGTGTCGTCGAGTGTCGCCGAGGCAGATCAGCGGAGTGGCGGGCGCACCAATGGCTGGCAGAACGTCGCAAGGAACGGAGGCACGGTGGCTGGAGTTGTGGCGGCATGCGAGCTGAGACGGCGTCGATCTATGGCACGGCCGGGTTTCGCCGAGGGCAGCTTTCGAGAAAGCCGAAACGCCGCAGCGGAGATTTGGTTGGTCGGAGTTATTTTCGGTCTCCGTGACTCAAACCGATACGGAGTTATTTCGGTCTCCGAGACTCAAACCGAACGGAGGACGGCCTCCGTGATCAAAAACGTGATTGGCTGTGGTGGTGTTGCTGAAGAAGGCTGCGAGGAGAAGTTTGGTTGTGGCGCAGTGAAGCGCAGTAGAAGTTTTATTGTTAGCCACGGTTCTTTGATCTGAAGTCTCCAGTAAACTGCGACGTAGAGTGCAGGTTGCGCCATACTCTTCTGCTGATTTGTAACAGTTTTGTAACAGTTTATTGTAATAATTTTTTTGTTTTGTTTTACCCCCGTTTTCAGTGTGGGGAGAGGGTGAACTGTTTTAATGCTTTTTCTTCTATTTTTTAGTTTATTTGCCGGTTTTTCTTTGGGGTTTTTTCGCCGCAATTCGACTGCCGCGCGTGATCACATCGTGACAGTTTAGTTTTGTTTTGTTTTTGTTTGTCAGGATAGCTTTTAGGTTTTTCAGTTTGGCAGTTCAGTTTTTTTTGGTTTTCGAATTTGATAATTCTTGAACTTTGCTTTCTTTTTTTTGCTGCTAGCTTTTGAAGTTTGCTTTTTAGCATTTTCTCGGATTTCAAGTGATTCAATTTCAGTTCCGTTTGAGTTGGAGCATTTAGGAGTTTTGAAATGAGTGGAAGCAGGTGCCCAGGTCAGACAGTGCACCAGACACTCGGCTGCGTAGGGAGAGTGACGTCGCGAGGGCGCTCCGTATGGGGGAGTAGGGTACTGTAATGTCCTACTTTAGCCTTCGTGTCTGTACTCTCACACAAAGCCGGGTTTACGGTGAGCTGCTTCTGACAGAGCGCCTGACTTCCAATGCTCATCTACTTTTTTCCTAGATGCTCAACGGTTTTCTTATATCTTTGTTCAACTATTTTTCTTTGATTTGTTCTTGTACATTATAAAAGTGTCGTGTTTTATGAGTTCAGCATGTGCCGTTCGTGCCATTTTGTTTCTTTTTATTTCTATCGTCTTTCGTCGTCGTTTAATAAAAGTGAAGTCGTTTTAATTTAGTAAAAGTAAAAGTAAAGTAAAAAACCCAACGTCGTCCACCGGTCATCACACACAGCAGCTCGGATCGGTTGGCAGTCCAGTGAGCCATTTACACACACCAAGGCAGAACACTTCATTTGACAAAATTGCTTTTCTCTCTATACAATGTTGGTACTGGTAGGAGGTATTCATTTCAAGTTTTAATTGTTTTTTTACGTAACGGCCATTTTTTGTTTGCTTATATTTGCAGTTTCTGTGTTCTGTGTGTTCGGTTTAAAAAACTTAATCAAAACCACATAAGTTTGTTTTCCTGATAGATCAGCCAATCATGCTTCACTGCGCATTGCGCACTCACTTCATTTTATTTATTCTGTCGGACAACAATTTCTAAAGCGATGCTAAAATTACTAAAAATCACGGAAACTCATTACTTTAGTCTCGCCCTCAACTGCAACTCAATTGTAACACAGCAAAACACACAAACACACGCACAGATGCGCGCGCACACACACACACACACACACACACGCAAACACACACACACACACACGCACACACACACACGCACACACACACACACGCACACGCACACGCACACACACACACACACACACACACACACACACACACACACACACACACACACACACACACACACACACACACACACACACACACACACACACACACACACGCACACACACACACACGCACACGCACACGCACACACACACACACACACACACACACACACACACACACACGCACACACAGACACACACACACACGCACACGCACGCATTCAGTAAACTAAATTTGATTTTGCAACTCGGTTTACGCACGAGGTGTGAAATTTCTGCATATTGAAATTTGCTGTTGTGATTGTGAATATCATTTTTAAAACCCTATGAATTGCACCCAAAAAGCACAAAATATATTTTCGTGTCACGTGATGTGTAACGCGTATACAATGTGGCTACAAGAAAAACATTCTTCAGCGTACTGTAAAGTCTTGCTTAAACATGTAACGTCCTCTTATAAAAACTTTCAAAAAAAGTAAAATTTTATATGACGACGAGCATAAAACCAAGGAACGGGTTAAAGAATTCGTTTTTCATTTTAAAAATTCGCGTGTCTCGCCGTGTGACACTCCACCCACTTTTTTTGGGGGTCTTATAAGTGGAAGTAACTTTATATGCAATACTTTACAGTATTTATTAATTTATCACAAATTTCTTTCAAAACACTTTTGAGATTTCTTGCGAGTGCATGATTTATTGAGCCGCCTGGCAAGCAGTGAACAGACGAAAATATTGTTGCACGATAACGCGATTTTAAAAACACACACAGTTTCTGCTAATAAAAGTATTTTTAATAAAATACGTTTGACGCTTCAGGCACATCCTGTGTTGTCGATACAAAACCAAATTACTCCAAATCAGTCATTTTGACATGGTGCGTGCGAAATGTTCAATTGCATTATGAATTTGAAACGGTTATAAATTTGTTTGCAGCTGGTCATAAACTACCTGGTATTCAATATTGTTCTCGTCCATAATTTATCAATATTTGAATAACCAGTTTGGCTTTTATGAAAAAGTCTCCATTTTGTGCCTTACCATTCCAGGATTCCACACTGGGGCCGATCAGGCTAAATGTCAGAAACAAAAAAATACAAGAATACATGTAGTTTGTTGCGTCGTTGCAGATAATGAAGACGGACGCTTGACATGAATGTGCCACGTCCTGTTCTCTGTCCTGTGCCTCTTCATGTCCTGTTCTGATCCCTTAGGCAAGTCCTGTCCCGATCATTAAAAGGCACTTAAAAAAGGTAGCCACTTTACCGACCAGTGAACCACATGGGCGAGTGCGATGTTGTCTGCAACCGTGACATTTCGATCGATCACAAAATGTCTCCATGGCAATAATCAGCGTCAGTCGTGAGCGACAAACACTGCTTAGCTACAGTATTTGTTTGGCCAGTTTTATTTTCGGGAAAGGACATGATAAGGGACATGAAAAATTACATGAAGAGGGACGGGACACAAGGCTACAAACGGGACATTTTATTTTCTTAAATTATCCCATATCATTTTCATCAGCAGATTGTTTTTCTTTCCAATGATGCTCTCTGATGCATGGACTTGGCTCAGCTTTCCGGATATTGTGCTTTTGTTATGTACTTTTCCGACTTCCAATTTTTTTCTGTTACTGTTTCAGTAACAAAATTGAACCTCATAATGTAAGTTTCGTTCACTGCTGAATTCTGTTGAGGTATTTCTCCTCAGACCATGTAACACGCCACGGGGTTCACAGAGCAGACAAAGCGTCTTTGTAAGTGTAAATAACCACTAATGGCTTCATGTCAATTGGGTCAAGTCAAAGCCCAAAAGGTTGCGAGATAGACGGCAAGCCATTTTACTTTTAAGTTGTACTTTTAAAGCACTAGTTTAGAGTTTAAACACACATCACAAGAATCGAAATTGCAATTGCTATGAATATTCAATTTTTTACTGTAATTCGCTCAATGTTGGGTCATAAAATTTCTTCTCACTTGCCTCCTATTCAAATGTTGTTTTGTATACGTTTCTGGAACCTTGAAGACTTCTTTGCAAAGAATGGTCTGTTCTGAATGTCATCTTGTGCTTCCAAAAAATGACCGTAAAATTTCTGGTTACTATAGAACATAAAGAGAGAGCAACAGAAAGTTAAGTTGTTTACCCAACACTAAAAGCATATTTAATTTGAAAAAAGTCAATTTACAGCTTAGCTACCTATTTTGCATACCACAAAAATTCCACTCAAAAAAGCGAAAAAGCGTCCGCAACAGGTTGTTCCGTCGTTTTTGAGTCGAGTGAATCTGCTGCTTTCTTCTTGTTTTGCATATTAAAATGTTGAAAATTTTAAGCCAAGACCCTTTCGTAAAAACTGAATCGCAAACTAAAATATGGCATTTTTAAAACGTCGTTTTTCCTTGAACAACTGGAGTAATAGTATGTTTGTTGGCACACACATGTGAGCCGATTCTAAACAAATGAAACTGCAATAAATTTTCACGGGCTTCTCCGAAATGTTGTCCGTATTGTTCGTGCACTGGTTTTTCAAACGAGCAAAAAAACTGCACACGATTACTTGTGTAAACTCGGTGGCTCAACCAAAAAATCACATTTATCTTCCACCAAAACAGCGTAGCTCGATGATACACTAACACACTAAACTACACTAAATCACTTGAAAACGCACTATTCCAGCTGTGTCGCACTAAAAGGAAAACAAGCGACTCTCCTAAAGTTGTACTCCGTTTGTAGCTGGCTAGATTTTGGCAAACAGAATCGTATATCGGTTGCATAACATATTCTGTACACTTTGAACTCAAAGAATCCCCCGTCTTGTGGTTTCTGATCGAAATAAGTTTTGGCTGAAAAATACCTACTTCTGGTTCTTCAGGTGATCTGGTTTGACACCGGACATTTTCAGCGTCACCGGACACCAGTTCTGAACACGCGCGCTTTCACAGTCGCAGTTGCACCGTGTGTCAAGTGAACCCCAACTCTAAAACACTGAAAAGTTTCTGAGCCTTCTGACAAAATACCTCATTTATGTCACTCATGGAAACGGCTGTGTCTATATGAAGTCCTCCTCATTTTCTGAGGGTCGTTTTCACTTTTTTGTGAAGCCAGTAGCGGCAAATCACCACTCTATTTCTTTATTTCCCGCTGAAAGCCTCCACCCGAGAATCAGATCACCAAAAACTGCCAAGAACTAAAACACAGCAGCTGTTTTGTGTTTTTATGTTTTCTTCCTATGCTTCAAATGTTGCACCACATCACCAGTGACACTCTGAAGCTCAGTTTTTCCTCCTCAGCGCAACGCCAAATCGAAAGTTTTTATGTGAAAAGTGCTTTTTTGAAAGCTTTATTATCGTCAAACGTTCATTTTCAAAACTGTCGGGTAAACTTTTGGTAACATATTTTACTTGCGTGTTCGCTAATAAACATACACTAAGTAAAAGCAATGTTTTTTAGCAAACGCAGTTTCTTCTTTTTTTACAGTTGCTCCCGCCCAAACACGTTTTTCCCCTCGGTTATGATATGACAAAAACACAAATCATTCTTCTTCTGGTGATCGTCATATTTTTTGTTCTCTCCAACCATTGTTTATGGGTGGGTAAAGTTTCAGTCTGAGAAAATGTAATAACTGCTTTTTTACACTAAAAATCTTTTTACAACTGTACGCTTTGAGGACAAGCAAAAGAAATGAAATGAAAAACTGAAGCGCCGGTTGGGAAGATTTTTTTCTGTTCTATTCAGTATTTTGCAGTTTTTAAAAATGTTTAGCTGTATAAAAAGTTTCTGTCATCACAGGACCGAAATAAACAGTCTGTTTTACAATTACAGTATACACTTTTGAAATGGAACACATAACGGTTGAAACAGTGCCGTTCTACAGTATGATTGTGTCCCCCTGTATTATTATTGCCAATGGCCACTTGAGCTGTCACGGCATTTGGAATCAATCGATCTGAAATTGTGCCACCACAAGAATCAGCGGCAAAACCACGCACGGATTTTTACGTATCTGGATAGCTACTTTTATTTTCGGGACAGGAGACCGAGCAGACAGGAACACCGGAAACCACTTCCGAAACTTTGTTTAGCGTGTTACGGTCAACGGACAACTAGTGACCTGCAAATGACCGACCAATGTCGGGCAAGGCGAGGGTCGCGCATTGGCAACAGCCGCAAAACGTCTCCACGAGTGGACACACCGTGTCGTTTTTTGTCCCAAAGGTTTTAGTGAATGGCCTTGAGAAAGATGTGGCACTAAAAGTGTCACCAAGAATGGCGTCCAACAGAAGCGAGTGTTGTGTTCGAGTGTCGCCGAAAGCTTCCGACTCAATTCGTAAAATCAATCAAATTACGTCGCTTCCATCGATTAGTGTTTTAAATCTATAGGCTCACACTTTCAGCTCACCCTGTAAAACTACATTGTATACACGGTACTATCCATAGTTTCGACGAATATTTTATGCGACTCCAAGAATGTCGTCCTTTTGGTTTTAAAACTGAACGGGTTGTGCAACACGTTTACGTTTGACATGTTATGTATGTCTGCTTTTTCGGCCGCATATTTTGACAAGCTATCAGCTATGACAGCGAAAAGCCGTGTTAGTCTAAATTGAAGTTTTTCTTCAGATGTCGGTAAATGTAATCCAATATATTACGGTGGTATAATACAGCAAGCGCCCGACGAAAAGCGTTTTGTATACATTGAAGTGCGAGTAAAAATGCCACCGTGGATTTTTTGCGGAAACTTTCGAAGTTATTTTGTAATCGCCCGGACATTTGAGACACAATAACCACGAATGGTAATTACATTACGACGCGGCAACCAGTGTTTCTATAATTGTTGCCAATGATTCGCAACAATTTGCACTCTCCAAGATGATGTCGTCATTGCTGAACGTTCTCGCAACAATTGTGCTATCCGAAGGTTGGTTTTGAAATTCAATCGAATCTAAAAAAATACAGAGTGGTTTAATAGCATATCTTCAGTTTGAAAAGGCTTGACTAAAACTATGTAACAGTGTACTGAACTCTTTTCGGTGTGTGAGAAACCTCGATTGATTGGAAGTGAATCAGCACTTTTGTTCATAACAGCAGTAAATCCAGCACAAGAAAAACGACTAAAAAAAGCTTTGGGACCGAGAAACATGCAAACGTTTGAATCTTTTTGCAAAGTGCACACTATCTGGTTGTTTTTCAGCGCTGAATCTCCACTGTTACCAGTGCATCAACAACGATGCGTACCTGGACGCTGCGCTGCGCAGCACCATCGCCAACCAGCGAGACGTGTTCTACTGGCCGATCGGTGGTCACGTGAAATACGATCAATGCCATCAAGCGATCGACGCCCGTAATCACCAGCTGAAAGTGTGCCCGGCCGAGAAGTGTGTCACTGTGTCGCCAAATGTTCAAGGTTGTCCAGTAGAATTTGAAAAAAATTATTATTCCAACCGGGGTTATTTTGAGCTCTCTGCGATACTGCTATTACGTGCCAGAAAAAGACAGTAATTGAAAAAAATATGAGTCATCAGTTGACGAGAAATCTGCCTCCTGCCAGTAATCCGTGACCGACCACTGACTGTACGGCTGTCTCGCGGTGCGGTGGATCACCGTGGCGATGCTTTTATTGGCCTTGAAAACGCTATCCACGAAACGCTCACGCTTGCGTGCTGCACCGTTTGACTTGTTTCAATCATCAATGTCATTTTTTGCCACAAAACATAATATAGTTTGGATGAACAAGGCCATGGTATTGAGTTTGGCACGCAGTTCCGTTTGTTAAGCGTGCGTTCTTCACTGACGATTATTGCGTATCAGAAAAAAACTGTGGCTGTTCCGGTTTGTCTGACGCGGCCCAATGTATAAAGAATGTAGATTCACTAATGTGACTCCAACCGGCGCATCATCGTTTTTCCACTTGCCGAGCTTGAAATTCAAGATTTGACGCACAATCAAACTCCAATTTATGGGCAATCGGCTGGTTTGGTGATCGTGTTATCCATGCTTTCTTTGCAGGACAAACTGCAATGCCTGCATAGAAACCAAGCATCACACGCGAGCACCAACCAATCAGCTGATTGCCTACAAATTAGAGTTCGACTGTGGGTATTTTCGTTTTATTTTCACAATTTGCAGGTCTGAATTTTACGGTGCGTGGCTGCGCCGATCGACTGCTGCCGTACAATCTTCGAAAAACCGAGAAACTTGAACAAAACAAAACCACCTGCTTTTTGATAGGATCGAAGCCACGGTTTCGTGGGAGGCCGGGTGGGCAAACAGAAGGTTTTTGGTTCTTTAAAGCTGAAAATCTTGCGTTTGGCTTAAAAAAACGCCGCAACTGATGCTTTCGGTTAATACCGTCCATCTGGCTAATTTGTACTACTAGCTGATTGGTTGGTTGCACGCACATATGCAGTTGATGCATGCGTTCTGTGCAGGCAAACGCCGCCTCCACCGCAATGCCTGTACAGAGTGCATGCTAACAACTAACCAATCAGCTACGGAATGACCGAGTAAACATGGCAGCTTTTTTCAGGGTGCAAGGAGCGCGCGAACTTTGAATGAAAGAAAATAGACGTTCAGAAACCAACATGTGTGCCAAATTTGACGTGTTTTTTCAGACTAATGGATTCTTCGTGCTATTATGTTTATTATTGCTCCCTTGAACACATGAATAGGAGTTATGTTGGCATTTTTGAAAAAGACAACTCCTAGTCTGCGACTGATCCCGCCTTGACGGGCTGCCTTCTTTATTCGGCCATACTGTACACGTATTTGTGTGTATCAGCCAGATGGATCGTACTTTGATTGTACATCAAAGATTTACAGCAAAAACGTTGCAGCGCTGTCGTACGTGCTGTGTCAGTGCGCGGATCGCACGTCCTGCAACGACCGTGGTCAACCGCCGTATCTGCCGGTCGAGTTGTTCTTCAAAGCCTCCAACAAGAAGCCAGTCAACAACGGTGACGGCAACAATAAAGCGACTGCTCTGTCGTCGGACACAAGCGCACGGATGATCGACAGAATTTTCGAACTGAGCGAACTGCAAAAGGACGAGCGCACAGTCGCGATGGCAACCGCAGTCGACGGCGGTGGTGAACAGAGTGAGGCGATCTACAAATGGGCGCAGCAATTGGACGCTGACGCCACAACAACGGTCGTCTCGAGGGCTGTGCACAGCTGTCTGTCGCTGCGTGGCATCACTGTGCTCTCGACAGTTATCCTCAGCATTGTTGCGATCGCATTCGTCTGAATGCTCGTGCAATTGCAATTTGTGTAGCTTACAACAATTTCTTCCATGTTTTCAATTATCTAAAAATGCGGGAGACGCATATAAAAGGAGGAATATGGCCTTGTGTAAGCAGTGAAAGACTTGGCTCGACAACGCTTTTCAAGTCTCTGATGTGGTACACACGGATACAAGTACATAAGAGTTATATTTTTGCGCCGCGTTTGCTGTTTAAAAGCTTGCTGAAAAGCGTAAAAACTTTG
>JASANC010001141.1:0-24115 GCA_030248135.1 Theristus sp. LFF4_11 | reverse complement strand
AAAAGCATAACGTTCTAAGCGTTGTAAGTACACGGTGTTGCGGTGCATGTGTTACATGACACGGTAACCCAAACTCTACGGCTCTTTCCGTTTGTCAATCATCTGTGTTTCATTAATAATCACACTGCTTCACACTCCACCTGTGTTCTTAACCCTATCCTTCTTTCTTCACTTATCTCTTCTCGGTGCAGCAAGACGAAGAAAAGCAGCATCCGCGTTGCAGAAACCGGACCCCGCTGACGCAGCTGATCGAATGCTTCCAACGCGCCGCCGCAACCTCCGAACAGCAACAGGCGATTCCAATCATGGAGGACACCCTGTACCAGAAGTACGCGAACGTGCTCGCGCAGTCGATACACGTGCCGGAAGAGGACTTCCAGTTGGACCCGGAGGATATTTCGGTGAGCGGCGAGATATTTGGGGCTTTTTGGCCAAATTTTGTTCCGGTACTTCGGTGTAGTCTGTAGTGTGCCAATGAATGACCTACCTGTTATTATTGCCGATTTGCGGGCAGAAGTACACTGCAGAAAAAATTTACTTGAAAAGATTAGGCCAAAAGGCCCTAAAACCTGGTTTTGGGTATTTTTTGTTGAGCGAGCCCCCAGACTTTGTTGCCGTCTGGCTCATATATAATGTCTTGATCCACATTTACGTTCTTGCAAAAAAAAATCCACCAGCAAGGGTTCAAATGGCAATCAGAGGTTCCGAAACGCTATGAAAGGATTAAAACCAACCTTTGTTTTGTTTGGACTCTTATTTTTTACCCAAATGGATATTCTGTTAACAATTTTTCAGAGAGGAAATAATGACATTGCTGTAAGTATTATCGTGTTGCAAAGAGCGTTTCTAAATTCTTTTCTCTCTAATATTCATGTTTTCACTTTTTGACAAAAATTAGCGAAAACAATGGAAAATCAACAATATCAAAAATATACTGTATCGCTTAACAAAGTCACCCGTTAGCTTTCAGCTAGTTCACAGTCTTGAGTTTGCAGATCTTCTTGAGTTGAAATATGTTTTGAAAAGCAACGCTCAGACTTTCAACTTTTTTTGTTTCCAGAAAAGGCAATAGGCTCCTTCAGTAGTACCGCTTCCTATGCGTCTTCTCCACCGCAGCCTTCATTTACTAAACCAAAACTATTTCCGTTTGTACTATAATCTGTTTAGCTAGAAGCGTCAGACGACGTTGACGTCCAGCAGGCTCAGCTGAACAGATTACACGCTTTTTACTGATCAACTGTCATTTTCTATTTATCTACGGCCGTTGATTTTGCTTTCATTATTTTGTTTCAGTTAAATGCGAAAACACCAATTTAGTTTTCTGTGCGCACGACACTTTGAAAATTGCTGCTGCTATAAAATCGTGTCATATGAGTTATGTATCTGAGTTTTTAGGAGTATTAATTCTTTATTAATCTCATCTGTTGTTGCTTAAAATCAAGAGCTTTTGTACTTCGTCCGCGTGCACAGAAAAGCTAAACGGGTGTTGTCGCCTTTACTTCTGTTCTACTAATTCTCTATTGTTTCCGTATTCCGAATTCAGGCGAAAGAGGAGGCCAACGATCGGCTCATCCTCGAGCAGCATCGTCTCCTCGACCGCGGCGTCGCCATCATGGTGCTGCAGTATTTGTCCGCCAGCAACGGTGACGCGAACTACATGGTGCAGAAGACACTGGAGCTTGGTATCAAGATACTGAACGGCGGCAATTTGGATGTGCAAACGGTGAGCGGGCGCTTTATTTACCGGTGTATGATTTGCAGACTGTAGCTGCTTATTGATAACAATTCTGTCCGGAATCCGGCAATTTCGACCGGACCCGGTCCGGCCGGATCGGCTTAGAGCCGGATCCGGTCCGGAATCCGCCAAATTTGCCGGATCCATTCCTAGTGAAGGATTCAGAGCAGCATATTCAGCTACGTTGCATCCACATCCCGCAACCGTTCAGGTGATGCTGAAACATCTGCAAGAGAAGCGAGACGTGCGCTTCTTCCTGTCGATCGCGGGTTTGATGAACAAATGTTCCGTGTTGAACTTGGACGTGTACGAGCGCAAGGTGAAGGCGGAGGGACTCGGCATGGGCGCCGAACTCGCGACTGGCGAGCACCAGAACTTGAATGACGCCGACTTCACGATCGCTTTGTTCCGATTTCTGCAGTTGACCTGCGAGGGACACAATCTGGGTTCGTTGTTGATTCCGTTTGATGCTTGTCTGGAAGCCAATCAAACAATCAAAAATTCAATCCACCGAATTTAACAAAGGCTGACTGCAGACTTCCAAAACTACCTGCGCGACCAGCCCGGCAGCACGTCCTCTGTGAACGTCGTCATCAGCACTGTTGACTATCTGCTGCGTCTTCAAGAGTCAATCATGGACTTCTTTTGGCATTATTCCAGTCACGAAGTGGTAGATGATGGCGGCAAGGAGAACTTCATCATGGCAATCAGTGTTTGCAGTCAAGTGTTCAATACGTTAACCGAGACGGTTCAGGTACAGACTGATTGTATTTGATTTGGTTTTTTTACTCAGAAAGTCCCACAACTTTGTCTGAAACTTTTTTATTTTTGTTAAAAAAGATGGGATGTGATATTGGTTCGTACATAAATAGTGTTATGTACTATGTACAAAGTAAATAGTAAATAAAACAGCTGTAGTATGAAATGGAAAACAAAAAAAAACTACAAAAACTGAGTACCGCCTTTCAATGGATAATAATTCCAGGGTCCCTGCAAAGGCAACCAGCATTGCCTGGCGAACTCACGTCTCTGGGACGCAATCAACGGTTTCTTCTTTCTGTTCGCGCACATGATGGAGAAGCTGTCGAAGAATGCCAGCCAGATTGACCTGCTCAAGGAGTTCCTCGTGCTGCAGAAGGACATGGTCTCGCTGATGTTGTCCTTACTTGAAGGTCGCACAGATTTTAAAGTTTATGGTAGTTTAAACTGGCATGTACATTCCATCAATATCCTCTACAATACTGACGACCCACTTCTGCTAATTTGTTACTAAACTAGTACTAAAAAGTCGCTACTAAAGTTTCGTTCACGTCTCACGTGCTACATTGTGTAAGATAGTAATTACTAATTAGTAAGTAGCTGCTTTAGTTGCGAAGTTACTATACACGGCGGTAACACGAAACATCAAACTACATACCACCAAGCACTTTGCAGGCAACATCATGAACGGTTCAATCGGCAAGCAAATGGTCGACGCACTGAGCGAGTCCGAGGTCAGCGTTCTGATGATCCTCCGCTTCTACGACATGTTCCTGAAGCTGAAGCAGATCACGTCGGCGGCGTCGTTCCTCGAGTATGACCAGGCGAAGCTCGGTATGATCTTCCCGAAGGAGTTCCAGAGGGCGATGGAGGCGCAGAAGATGTACAGCGCGTAAGTGACACGGGCACTTTTTGTTGAAGCTAGGGCATACTGACCTATGCTGACGTATGTAAGTCGACATGGACGATAGTGTGCTAAATTACAAGACGTGACGTGACGTGTCTTGCAGTATGAATGGGACTGTAGTACAGTAGATTTAAGAACTACAGTAATGTATGTTGTTTCGGTACTTTTCGGAAGCCGGTCCATGCAAAGTGTTAAGATCATCATTGATGTGTTGAAAAACCACAAATAAAAAAAATCACTTCTCTTCAGAGACGAAGTTGCGTTCCTGATGCAATGCGCCAACGTGAACGCTGACGGCAAGGTGGACTACATGGAGTTCACTGAGCGATTCCACGGGCCAGCGAAGGAAATCGGTTTGTACTAAAGCTTTAAGATACTTTTTTTGATAATCTTTAGAACCCGCTCGACATAATCAATGTACATTTAAAGACCGAAACAATCTTTAGGTTTCAACTTGGCCGTCTTGATGACGAATCTAAAGGAGCACATCACGAACGACCCCCGGCTAGACCGAATCGTTGCCACCGCGGCACCGATGCTGACCTACTTTGAGCCGTTCCTGGGCTGCATCGAGATCATGGGCACCGCGAAACGCGTCGAAAAGGTGTACTTTGAAATACACGACGACTGGATCGAGCAGTGGGGCAAACAGCAGATTCGGTGCGTTTTGGGTTTCGGTGAAGTTGGGCTCTCTGGAGTTTGTTGGCTTTCAGGCATTGAGAACAGCGTATTTGTTGTGTGATCAAATAAATTCGGCATTTCTCAATCCACCTCTGGTACTGTTTCTATGTTTCTTTGTTTTCAGTGATTCCAAGAACACGTTCTTGTTCAATGTCATGCAAGACGACGGCGGTGAAGCGGGCAAACTGGACTCGTTTGTCAACTTTTGCGAAGACATCATCTTTGAGGTGAATGTTGAAATTACCTGAAATAGCGTATTATTAATCCATAATCTTTATTTTACAAATCATCCCAACCAACAGCCTAACTTTGTTTAGATGCAACATGCCGCCAGTATCAGTGGCGAAGAACCGCCAGACCCTCGTCTTGTGAATCGAGCAAAACTGGCGAAGGGAGAGACGGTCGAATCGACGCCAAGGTACAAATATTTTTGATGTTGCCTTTGTTGTTCTGCAACCATCAATCCAAGTTCAAAACTTTTCAAATTTACTTTCAGTGCGGCCGACGAACTGGCCGGTCAGGCGGGAGCAGCGAAGGAAGCGCTGATGCGTTTCTCGCCGGCGCAAGTGCAAGCAATGCTGCTGGAAATGAAGGAGATGTCGTATGGGCAGATTGCGATCGTTGGAGGACAGGTAATATTTCACGGTAGCAACATCACTGAGTTACAATAAAAGCGACTGAAACGTCTTAAGACCATCACTTTACACATACATAGGTCCACCTCCAAACTGCAACACAATAATTCAAAGTGTCAACCACTTGAGTCAACGATGACGTCATGCCAGTCTGACACGACCCAATAAATACAGTCTTTGGTATTCCTTGCACTTTCAGGCGGCCATCAAGGGCGCTTACAACACAGTGATCATGCTTGCAATGCTGTTCATGACCATCTTCAACTTCTTCTACTACATGATGGTCTCGAAGGAGGAGCCGGCGGAGGAGGAAGCTGCAGCACCGGCACTCGCCGCGTTGCCCCCGGCCGGCGCATTGCCGAGGTCACTGGAAGGCGCCAACAGAATGCATTGCGTTTTGACAGTTGAAATTGATTTGCGTTCCTGAAAATTGCCCAGTGGATTGGCAGAAGACGCCAACACTCCAATCTGAAAACTTCTGCCAACTCTTAACGATACATGTAGTCAACACACTGTTGGCAGTTTTGTTGACTTGTTCGTGCTGACTGGGTGTCAAGTCAATACCCGGCCGTGTTCGTTTGAAACCTCGGAATCTGTATCGGTGCTTTTTTTGTGGAATTAAAAATTCTATCGTTTTCACCGTTGCAGAGCTCCGAGTCAAGTGTCAGTGACAGCGCCACCCGAAGGCCCGTCCATTTCACAACAGGCGAGCATGGAAGGCTCGCACGCCGAGGGCACGCCGGCACAGGGCAGCGTTGACCAGCGTAGTGCCGGTGGGTAGATGTAAAAATTGCTGCTTGTTTGGAGCTATCAAAGAAGTCACAGTGATGTCGGTCCATGCTCATTAACCATGCAACAGTGTGGTAATGTGGTGAATCTGCTTTGCTCCACGCCGTGGATGTGCGTGCTCACATAGCGTACAACAACTCCGTCGAACGACTAAGAACACACGTGATGCATCTTGGAAGCACTCAGTAAACTTGAACGGAGCTGAACTTCATTTCACACCATTTCGTTTGCGTGTTCACACTTCAGCAGCGACTCCGCAAGCGAGTGTTGACATACCAGACACGTCCGGCGCGTTGGCGTTACCGGAAAAGTCGCCATCCAAACCACCGTCAAAGGCACCAAGGTAATGTTGGGATGTGTGCACGTGGAGCTCAATTACGTTTGTCGTTGTCATTGTGAGGATAAATGACCCAAGTATTATGTCGTCAAATATTAGCGGTATTGTTTCATGAAAGACCACTTGGATTGTTCCAAAAAAAGTATCAGCAATTTCAGTGTCGCCGCGCCAGAAGGCAGCGTGGCCGGCAGCGGTGCGCAGGGTCCGGCTGGTGCCCCAGCGTCCTTGCCAGAAGACCCGCAGGCCGAGGCGGAGGCGGTCGAGGAGGAGGCGAAGAAGTCGGAGGCACTCGGCTTCCTTGATTATGGCATCAGCGCCATCCTGGTTTGTTGGTGGTTTCACGATTTCGCCGTGATGCCGTGAACGACGTATATGAATGACGTATACACTTTACAACATGAATGGGCATCATTGGAGCGTGTGTCAAGTGCAAATGAAGTGACGCACATCTCTTGCTTTGCTGCAGAACTACCTGGCGCGCAACATGAAGTCGATTGAGATGTTCACGTTGTACCTCGCGTTCATGATCAATATCATTTTGTTGTTCCATCGCGTCAATGTGTTCGAAGGTATGTACGCAAAGAAAACAGAATTCTCCGAATTCTCTTCTTTTAGCTTCGTGTTTGTCTTTATTTTGAGTTGGTTAAAGGCGTAGTTAACGGGCTTCTGTAAAGCAAGTGGATGGATGGATATCACGTTTGTCTTGGTATTATCTGGGCTTTTTTAAGCTAGAAGCAGCTTCCTGCTCTGACATATGTAGTCTGGCGCTTTTGTGCATGATTTCCGATGACCACGTCAGGTGACGACGATAATGGCGACAACGGCAATGGAAACGGCAGCGGTGAGACGAGTGGCGAAGAGGATGACAACGGAAATGGCAATGGCGATGACGACGGCGACGACGACGACGAGCTGTATGAGGAGATATACATCACCGGACTCAGTCTGCCTTACGTTGGCTACCGAATCAGTGGCTGGATCTTTGGACAGGTATGTAAACAGGACAAGACAGGACGGGACAAACAGGGACAGGGACAATGTGTCTACGAAAACGGTGGCATTGGATCAGCGATTTGTTTGCAAGCTCTATGCACTAGTATTTCACTTGCACTTGAACGTACAGTCAAAATACTTCACAAAGTTGGCTGTAATTCGGCTCACTGCTCACTTGATTCATCCAACCATCCGGATGCCAGCAAATCTGATTATTCACAGGACATTTTGCTAAAAAAACAAATTTGACAATGATCGTACGAACTACGAACTACACTAAAATCATTGCACCTTCACCCCACATGCACCCGCCCCTGCAGATCCTCTACTGGCTGAGCGTGGCGCACGCCGTCGGCTCACTGGCGCTCGTGATGGCGTTCTACCAGCTGAAGGTGCCGCTGGCCGTGTTCAAACGCGAGAAGGAGATCGCGCGGAAATTGTTGTTCGACGGCTGTTGGCTAATCGAGGACGACGAAGAAGAACGCAGCTTGATCGATACGCTGTTTTGGTCAGATAACAACGTCGTTTTTTCTATTTTAGATTTTTATAAATGTGCTCCAGACTCAATTGTTGCCGTACGTTTTCTGAGACTTGCCACAAATTCAGAAAAGCGGATTTTATTTTCGGCGTTCAAGCTCTCAAAATTTTGCTTGCCCAGGTATTTCGATCGCGTCGTCATCAGCAGTCCAGCGTACCCGATGAAGTACTGGGACAAGTTTGTGCGCAAAAAGTGCGGCAAAAAGTACGAAGACGCGGCCGACCAGCGGTCACTGCGCGCACTGCTCGGCCTCGGGCAAAAGGAGTCGAACAAGCCGGACGCTCGGTTAGTATAGTTGACTTACTTGAGGGATCAGTGACGTGACGTGACGTGAGGTGACGTGACGTGGCGTGACGTGACGTGACGTGACATGATGTGACGTGACATTGTGTGCCGTGACGTGACGTGGCGTGACGTGACGTGACATCGTGTGACGTGACGCGACGTGACGTGACGTGACGTGACATCGTGTGACGTGACGTGTGTGACGTGACGTGACGTGACGTGGCGTGACGTGACGTGGCATGACGTGACGTGATATCGTGTGACGTGGCGTGACGTGACGTGACATGACATGACGTGACGTGACGTGACGTGACGTGGCGTGACGTGACAGAACGTGACGTGACGTGACGTGACGTGACGTGACGTGACATGACGTGACGTGGCGTGACTTGACGTGACGTGACGTGACGTGACAGGACATGACGCGACGTGACTTGACGTGACGTGACGTGACGACTTTGTCGTTTCTGCAAGGTCTAAATAAACAAACTTGTTTAGCTACAACATCTGGATGTGGTTTGGCTGCATCGTCAGCAATCCGTCCTTCTTGTACCGCGTCGGCTATCTGGCTATCTCGCTGTTGGGTGTCTTTGTTTCGCCGTTCTTCTATGCCGCCTGTTTGGTTGACGTCGTGCTGTCGTTCCCAATGTTAAAGGCCATTCTGCAGTCCGTCACGCACAACTTGTCTGGTGTAAGTAGCTTTGACTTGATAACATTGTTATTGAAACAATTGTGACGACTGTTATGACCAGAAACTCAAAACAACCTACCTCCATTGTTTCAGTTGATCTTGACCGTGATGATGACGTTGATCGTCACCTACCTGTACACGGTGCTCGCGTTCAATTTCTTCCGCAAGTTCTACGTTGAGGAAGGAGAGGATGAAGACGACGAACCAGATCGCAAGTGTCACAACATGTTGACGGTGGGTTCAACGTAATTTCTTCAGCGTTTCTGAAGCACGAATCACTCTTTTCATTTTTGGGCATAATCAGTGCGTCATCTACTAGCTGCATGCCACTTCAGCGCTTCATCTATCACTTCAATGTTTCATCTACCACTTCATTGCTTCATCTATGATACCATTTCAGTGCTTCATCTATCATTTCAGTGCTTCATCTATCATTTCAGTGCTTCATCTACCACTTCTACGCCGGTGTACGCGCGGGCGGTGGTATTGGCGACGAGTTGGACCCTCCGTACGGCGACGAAATGGAATCGTGGCGTATGCTGTTCGACATTTCGTTCTTCTTCTTCGTCATCGTCATCTTGCTGGCCATCATGCAAGGTCAGTTTGGAGCGTTTTACAGAATGTTTGACAAGAAACAACCAGAAAACAGTGCAACGTCCTCGTTGTTGCAACGAAAACCAATTAATGAGTAGAGAAAAATGCAACAGGTCAACACATTTTCTAGTGTGTAGGTTTTATAAAACGGGAAAGTTGGTTTCGCTTTCGCAAACCCCCCAGCCGTCACAAACAAGATCAGATGCAGCGCAAAATTGCAAGATTGCAGTACTGTTCTGAAATCTGAATTTTTAACATGTGCAGTCGTTCCTCGCTGTCAAAATTATGAATTGGGTAAGCTCAATGTGGTCGCCTGTTAATTAGAAAAAGTCAAACCTGGAACAATAAAACTGAACACTAAACTACACCGGTACCATGCCTTCAGGTTTGATCATTGACGCATTCGGTGAGTTGCGTAACCAGCAGGAGGGCGCCGTGGAGAAGCTGGAAAACAACTGCTTCATCTGTGACATCGGCAAGGAATACTTCGATCGGATGCCGAGGGGCTTCGAGATGCACGTGAAACGCGAACACAACTTTGCCAATTATCTGTACGTAAGATTCGTTTTTTGTTGATTTGCTGTAAACTTGATTTTGAGTGAAGAACAACGGTGGTGGACTTTGTGAATGAATGAACGCGGGCAATGATTTTAGCCAGGAGTAACTTAGAAATGAATACAGAACTCTGTCAAGTAGGGCGTGCCCAAAATTGGCTTGCTGATTCGCTGCATCGCAGCTGGTTGATTGAGCAAATCAGTGATTCCAATTCAATAGGAGCCATTCAGATCAGCTGATTGTCTACACAATTCACATTTTGACTGTGGCACATGAAATCGAATGTGGGTAATTTAAATTTCCCAATATTCGCTTGGTGCTGTGCGTTTTGCAGATTCTTCTTCCAACATCTGATCGGCAAGGATGAGACCGAGTACACCGGCCAAGAGACCTACATTCGCAGTCTGTATGACGACCGCAACTGGGAGTTCTTCCCGGTTGGCGAGTGCTTCCTGAAGCAGTACGAAGACGTTCTGATGGCGAGTTGAACGGAATGAACACAACTGGAAACATCGCATGATGAGTTTTTGAAAAAGTTGTTTTTTGTTAGACATTGTCTTGTTTTTTTGGTTTTTTTATTATGCTTTTCGTGCACCGGTGAGTGTGCGAAATCACAAAGGGCAAGGTTTCGCAGTTTTTTTTCTTCGCTTTTTTGTTTCTCAAGTTTTCTGGTTCAGAAACGTCACACGGTTTTTCGGTTTACCATATTACACGTGTTTATTTTTCTTGTGGTGATGATTTGTTTTGCATTCGGATTGTTATTTTGATTAAATTTTTGTCAAAGGACACATGATTTTCATGTATTGCAATTTTTTCTTTGCGACCAGGAGTTGTTTCGGAATTTTCATTTGTTTTCTTCCAAACCTGAAGCTTAAAAATCCTCTGGTGCTCAACAAAAAACTACTGTCAAAATGATATTACCTTTGAAAAAAATTGTATAATCTAGTCAAAAAGCTATTTTGAACTGTTTTAGGGATGAGTGAACTTCTTTGTTTGTTCAAAACTGATTATCTTTTGTGCTTGTCTCACATGTTCTAATCGAGTCCATTTATAGTGTTTCATTTCAGCTCTAGTCCTCTAACCGTCCTAGTCCACATGGAAAAAAGTATTGCAACAAATGTGCCTTGAATTTATTGTTCTCGCCGATAATTTTTTTTTTATTTACCCCTTGCAAATTATTATACTCCGGTCTTTATCAATTTTGTGCACACAATATGTTTAAAAGACATCCGTGTTTTCCTTCGGTTTTTATTCTTTGGGCGAAAAAAATAAAATCGGTGGTGTGTGGAGAATCTTTGGTAAATGTTGGTGAAGGTTGTCGGTAAAAAGTACAACGTGTGCAGATGTTTTTAGACAAGAGATGACTTGAAAAACAAAAAAAAAACTGAGACTGTGTTCTTTCTGACAACAACTTGGACATGGCGGAACGTAGCACTATTAACAGTCCATTTGCCTCGCACGTTTTTGATTGGGTTGCAATTATTGACCACAATCTGCAAAAAAGACTCGGAAGCTACCTTACGTTTTTTGATGGAGCCCACGTCTAAAAACAAAGATCAAAATCTTAGGGAAGCCCTCAAAGCATCCCTCCCACCCAACTAGTTTTGCTGTCACGTGGAAAAAACTGTTTTTTGTGAGTGTGGAACTTGTGACGTGATTTGTTCGTGAAAAAAAAGTAATTGTTGGTTTGTATAAGTGCGTGGCTGTAATTCTCAGGCAAACGGTTCTGCCATAACTTGTGCTGCAATTTTCATATTACGGAATAACGCGAAAAAAAATTAACACTGTGAACATTGAATGACCTCAATGGTATTCTAATTGGCAAACTTCATGAAACTGCATTTCGAATGACTTGCTGAGAAAAAAAAATTAATTGCCACCTCAATCACAATCAAAACTCACAGATTTGACACAAAAATGTTTTTGAGTAAGTAAGAAAACGTGCAAATGTTGATGCAGATTTACGTGTAGATGCATCCTCTTTTTTAAGTATGAAAATAGTGAGTTCAATTTCACAACACAGTCGTTTTTTTGTTTCTGAAAATTTTTCTGCATCTGCATCGATATCTGCACGAACATCTTCAATTTTTTTTGCGTGACTGAGCAAAACTGTTCAAATTGGTATTCAAATAGACACACGGAAATGTTCGCTGTTTGCCATTTCACCAAGCTGACGGTTACCGCGGTGTCCCCTTGGCACGTCAGTGCGACGGACACCAGGGAGTACCCCTGCCCAACACAAGTTTTTGGGGCATATTTTTAAACCTGTCACCTTTTTCGCAAGATACACAGCCCGAGAATAAAGAAAGAACGGGATAGGGTCAGAAAGACGACATACTTCGCCACAGATTGGTTTTGAGTTTTTGACCAACCTTATGCGCGCTCATTCTCTTTTAATTCAAAGCATCAAAAACTGGCAGGTTTTGAAAATATTCTAACTGCACTTCAGAATGGATTTTGCATTCTGAATAAACTAAGTATTGTTCGTGACTGAAAAGACAGAAAATGGAAACAATGAAACCATCGTCAATGAATTGATTTTTGCACTTTGTGTCAGTTTATTGTTTCAGTCATGGGACTTGTGGCCATTGTTATATGTCCTTTTACTATGATAATGTATCATGTCCAATTGTTTTGACCAGATTTTGAGGCAAAAATTTCACGATACACATTGCTAATAGAGTCGGCAGTAAAAGTGAGCCAATTGAGTACCACTTGTTACTGAACCAATCTGAATAGCAACGGTCAGTTGCCATTTTAATAGCCAAATTTAATGCCACGTTTTTATGGTGATATTTGATAGGACAGATATCTGCAGTTATATTGATTGATTTTTTGGTGTTTTGGTCTTTTAAAAAACTGAAAACATAACGACACAACAAGTCAAAAATTATCGCAAACGTTTTTTCTTAATTTTTTTAGAAAACAACAGCACAAACGCAATAAAAATGACCTACTTTAATTCATAGTTGTTTGGCGCGCAAAAATTGATTTTCCGCATGTCACGCGTATTTCATAAGTTTATCCGTTGCGTTAAGACAATTATGTTATTTTTGTTCGATATAAATTATATTTCCATCTTTGCAAAATTTCGTGGGAAAAGAAACAAACATCAAATCAGTCACAAAAAAGAAGTGAAATTCTCCATTCATAGTTGTACTTGAAACACCACTTCGCTTTCAACATGCACATATCATGCCCATTCGCGAGCGAAGCGGACAGCGGATGCAGGCATAATATGGCCCATTGGTCGTTCGCGCAGAAATTCCAAACTTACTATGCCTCGCATTGTGAACATAAAAGGAGCTGAGAATTTTTTTCTGCGGCACAGAGGTAGACAATCCACATATACGCTGTGTGCACGAGAAATGTTTTCGTGGCGATCTTCTACACGCGCTGTGTGCGCATTTCATTGATTCTGAACAAGCTGTTTCTTATTCTTCTATACCCCTTTTTTCGACAATGTCATAAAATGTGTACGCAGTTTCAGTGATACTTGTGATACAGTGATAAAATTCTGACTGTGATGATAAAAACATTTCCTAAGGTAAACATTTCTAAATTTTTCAAATTTTGCATTCATTTTTTTCTACGACGGCTTCCCAAGGCTCAAAATTGTTTTTTTTTGCACAAAATGACGAAAAAACGCGTATTTTGACGTGTATTTGCTAGTTATGCGCATGAAACAAACTGTAATTTGACAAATCAAAAAATTGCCGGGGTAACCAACAACGGAGAGTTTGAATTGGTCTTTATTTTTTGAAAAAATACAGGAATAGCAGCTAAATGACTAAAATAGTGACGATTTCGGGCGAATCGGTCGTGGAAATTGGCGAAATCGGTCCAGAAACGAAAAACAAGAAAAGGGTGTTTTCCAGGGTAATTCAATGCGCTGATCACGGATTTTGGGTCAGTTGTTTTATGTGAGCAACTCTAGATACTGAATCGTGACGATTTCGACCGAATCGGCCGTGGAAATTGGCAAAATCGGTCTAGAGACAAAAAAACAAAAAAGGGTGTTTCCCAGGGTAATTCAATGCGCTGATCACGGATTTTTGGGTTAGCTTTCTTATGTGAGCAACTCTAGATACTGAATCGTGACGATTTCGGGCGAATCGGCCGTGGAAATTGGCGAAATCGGTCCAGAAATGTGCGCTGTTCTGCTTAGGTGTGTGTGAATGGCTCACTGGACTGCCAGACGATCCGAGCTGCTGTGTGTGATGACCGGTGGACGACGTTGGGTTTTTACTTTTCACTTTACTTTTACTCAATTAAAACGACTTCACTTTTATTAAAACGACGACGACAGACGATAGAAATAAAGAGGGACAAAAACGGCACGAACGGCACATGCTGAACTCAATAAACACGGCACTTTTATAATGTACAAGAACGAATCAAAAAAAATAGCTTAACAAAAATATAAGAAAACCGTTGAGCATCTAGGAAAAAAGTAGATGAGCATTGGAAGTCAAGTGCTCTGTCACAAGCAGTTCACCGTAAACCCGGCTGTGTGAGAGTGCAGACACGAAGGCTAAAGTAGGACATTACAAATGAGAAACAAGAAAACGGTATTTTCCAGGGTAATTCAAAGCGCTGATCTTTAGATTAGTTTCTTGTGTGAACATTCTACATATTGAATCGTGACGATTTCGGGCGAATCGGCCGTGGAAATTGGCGTAATCGGTCGAAAAACAAAAAAAAACAATAAAACTGCGCTGTCCAGGATAATTCATTGCGCTGATCACGGCTTTTCGGTCAGTATTCTTATGTGAGCAATTCTGGCAGGTACTAAATCGTGACGATTTGTGGCGAATCGGCCGTGGAAATAGCACAGGCCACATTGGTCCAAAACGAAAAATAAAAACCTGTGTTGTTCGGGGTTATTCAGTGCACTGATGCCGAATGTAAAGTTTAGAAGAATGTGTGCCCCACGAATTGTGAGGTTGGTCCGACCTTCGGGGCTTATGTAAATTATCTATCATATTATATATCATATAAAAAATGTCAGAATATTATCTAAAAATGCGGGAGACGCATAAAAAAGGTAGAATATGGGCTTGTGTAAGCAGTGAGAAACTCGGCTCGACAACTCTTTTCAAGTCTCCGATGTGGTACACACGGATACAAGCACATAAGAGCCATATTTTTGCGCCGTTTATTCATTATTTCGGTTGCACATGCAACCCTCATACTTTGTAGAAAAACAAAATTTTTACATTTGCGGTATTTTAGGCTTTTAGCGACCACTAAAACCATTAATACAGCGATCAGACTTTAGATCGCTAACAATGGTTTGCCCAGGAGAACGTGCATCGCAGAGGCATTGGCGAACGCAATGTCCCTTCTGTGGCAAAGGCAATGGCTCTCGAGACATACGGTTTAGCTTACATTCATAGTCCCACACCAATCCACAAGAGTTTGGTAAAAAAGGGTGAAAATCAACGGAAGACAACACCATTTTGTCACTGGTGCTGGTGTGTACACAGCCGTGCGTACTGTTTTGTCTCCTTCTGTGGCAAAGGCAATGACTCACCGGACAGATGGTTTATCCTGTCACAAGAGTTTGGTAAAAAGGGTGAAAATCATCATGAAAAGGGTGACAACACTTTTTGCACTGGTGCTGCTGTGTGCACAGCCGTCCATGTTAGCAACGATAAAGCAACATGCAGCAATGTTTTGCAATCTCTGATTTTTCTCTTTTTGCACAGAGTTTACAGAATTTCGCACATGTTGTGATTTCAGACCAAATTGCAGAGGACACTTAAAAAATAATTTAAAATGACGCTTTTCAGCAAAACAAACGCGGCGCAAAAATACAGGGTGGGCCAAAAAAAAGGTTCCATTTTCAAACTGCTGTCACTGGCTGGTATTTCAATATTATGAGCTGAAATTTTCAGCATTGGTAAAACATGTGATGCCATTTTTCTGACAAAATTTTTTTCCAGTTTGGTCAAGTAGATTCAGTTTTACAGCACAATGTTTAAAAATTCCCAAATTTTCAAAAAAACGGATTTTTAACCAAGAATTTAACAACGAATCATTGCTCATAGACATCCAAATCATCATCAAGGTTTGTCGTCCGGCAGCGGCTGGATGGCATTTTACGCGAAACTGGCGAGTCACTGCAGAAAAACTTTCAGATTGCTCCCACCAGATAGCACACCAGACCCGTTGTTCTGCTGTCCACTTAACCATGACGAAACTGCAGAAAACTGAAACTGAAACACTGTTTTTATTCAAACCACAGAAAAAGTTTTCAAAAGAAACAAATTAACAGACAGAGCAACACAGAAAACAAAAAATCAACTGAACAATTCTTTCTGTCGCAGTCGCATGGCTGCTGACTCGAGTCCGTTGTGAAACATCAGAATTTCGCTCGAGGTGCTCAAATGCATTCAAGTGTGAGACCTTTCCACTCTGAGCGCATGATTTGAACTATCACGGGTATCCAAAAAGACCAATTTGTCACCTTCGCAATAGTTTCAAAATTGAATCACGCATCTTGATACTAATTTTTTTCTTGCACTCATTTCAGTCAATTTGTTGATTTTTCGAGCTTTTTAGAAAATCTGCCACAGTGAGCGCTAGGAATTATATATCGAAAAAAAATTTTTGTCAGTAAAATGGCAACGCATGTTTTATCAGTGCTGAAAATTTCAGCTCATAATATTATAACACCAGCCAGTGACAGCAGTTTGAAAATGGAACCTTTTTTTTGGCCCACCCTGTATAACTCTTATGTACTTGTATCCGTGTGTACCACATCGGAGACTTGAAAAGAGTTGTCGAGCCAAGTTTCTCACTGCTTCAACAAGCCCATATTCTATCTTTTTTATGCGTCTCCCGCATTTTTAGATAATCTTTCTATAGCTCCCATGTTTGTCTCACTGTGCATGCTCACATGACAGTTTATTCATGACAGTTATAGACTGTACCCGTGCCATTTTTTGTCAAGGTCAAAAAAGTCACAAAACTGCTGATTGCCATCTACGGCATGGCTTTATTATCAGGATATGTAGTTAAAAGATATGTAATCCTATCAAAATCATACAAAACAAAGTTAGAGTTACTTAGCTGCGTGAAAAAAAGCTGAAAAGCTCCCGTTTTAAAACAGATTTTTTTGATGATCTGACTTTTTAAAGTGGTTTTCTACAGCTTCAATTTAAAAATTGACCACAGTATGGCCAAAAATAAAACAGTCCTCATATTCTCCATCAAGGCAGGATCAGTCACAGGCTAGGAGTTGTCTTTTTCGAGAATGCCAAGATATTTCCCAATCGTGTGGGCAAGGGAGCGCTCATTGAACCCTGAAAAAAGCTGTTGTCTTTATTCGGCCATTCCGTTCGTACCGACCACAGTATTATTTCAGAAATCAAAACCAAACAACAAGTCAAATCGGCTTTAAAGTTCTGCAAAAAAACTTTAAAAATACAAACAACAACAACCGAAGCATGTCCGCCTCAACCGCAATCAACATTAACAACGATGCCCCAATGCAGCCGGCGCCACATCGCCAACCGAAGTCGTGCCTGATCACGGGCGGCTGCGGTTTTGTGGCGTCCAATTTCATCAACCATCTCGCCAACTGTTGGCCAGCTGACACGAAGATCGTCAATTTTGACAAGATGCTTTTTGGCGCCAACTCCGGCAACATCGACAGGGCGGTGCGAGAGTCTGACCGATATCGATTGGTGATCGGTGATCAACGCAACACACAGCTGGTGTTGAACACGCTCACGGAACACGAGGTAAAGCTGGTTTGTTTAAACGTGTCACTTTTTGTCGCTGACTACAGAGCATATGGCGAGCAGAAAACGGCGTGGTCTGGTTGGCAAAAATGGATTAGTGACGCCAAACTGCACGGTTTGAATGCTGTGTCAAACTAAAACCATTGTTAGACGAAACGTTAATCCTATTTATTATGTATTCGTATGTAGCTTGCCCATCTTCTACCTTTGATATGCGCTTCTCAAATAACATTATGACTTCTAAACTTTACAGCTTAACAGCATGCATTGCTTTCTTATAGATTGACACCGTAATCAACTTTGCCGCAAACAGCCACGTGGATGCCTGCTACAAGGTGACTTCAGTTATCCATCTTTGTAGCAGATTTAGAAAATTTGAAACCTATTTGAAAATGCTTGAGTTGATTGCTTGAAAATTATAATTGTTGAATTTTAAAACCTTTTTCGCAGCGTCTCATAAATTAGGTAATTGATAAAAATTTGAACTTTTAGAAAATAAAATAAAAATCCAAAAAAAAATTCACAGGACCCCGTGGGAGCCACTGAGAATAACGTGCTCGGGTTGACGTATTTCATGGAAGCGTGCCGCCACTATGGAAAGCTGAAGCTGTTTCTACACATCAGCACTGATCAAGTTTATGGTACACTACACTGGTATTTATGGCGCCCGAACAGAATTGTGGTGGATTTTTTTGTTTGACCGTCATTGTCTCATGTCTGCTGGTGTGACATGTTCTGACTCAAGCAAGACAACACCAAAAAATGCAAGAACATTGAAAGCGAGCACTTCTCAGGTCATAATGTTTCAGATAATTTGTAGAAGGTGAGGAGCATAAACTCGTTATTTCATAATCAACGATGGCTTTATCATTAAAAACTTTCGAAATCTCGAATATTTATTCACGAAAGGGTCAAGTAACAGCCGTGACGTGATGCCGGTCAAACTGGTGTTATGCAAACCATAAAAAAACAGTAAAATTTAATACAATAACCGATAGCAAAGTGCAGTGTAACAATACTCTATCCCAGCACACAATCCCGCAACGTTCGCTCAACAACAAACACAGGCGACATCTGCACGGACGGCTCGCCCATCCCGGAACGCACTGTGCTCACACCGACCAACATCTACGCGGGCACCAAGATCGCCTGCGAGGCGCTCCTGATGGCGTACCGCGCCTGCTACGCACTGCCGACGATCGCGCTCAGGATGAACCCCGTCTACGGGCCAAGGCAGGCGGACACGAAGGTGGAATGGAGTTTGGAATGGAATTGGGAATAGATTTTGGAATGCATTGGATACTGGATTGGATTTTGGAGTGGATTCTGGAATAAATTTTGGAATAGATTTCAGAATAGATTTGGTACGGCTTTTAGAATGGAATTTTGCATTTTTTTCGAGCATGTTCGCAGGTCGTGCCGTTGTTCATCCGCAAAGTGCTGGAGGGCAGTCCGTTCACGCTGGTCGGTGGCGGCCAACAGGTGCGAAGTTGGATGTACACGGACGACGTCGCAAACGGAATACGAATGCTCTGTGAACGGGGCAGAATCGGTTGGTTGCTGGCAGCGAAATTTTGCTTGCGCATAATGTTTCAAGTACCGCATAAAACAGGATGGCGCTCAGGCGTTTAGATGATGCTCAGATGATCATGTTATGTGCTAAGTATGAACGTTTTCAAAAAAAAATAAAAATAAAAACCTTCAAACGTAGAATCCAAGGCAGCCAAAATTAACGCATGCCGTCGTATTGTTTGTAGCCTATATAAAACCTGTCATCGCTCCTTGGTAGTCACTTGTGGACAATTTGTGGCGTTCCTTTCCACCGTACCCCCACCGTAGTGCTACCGTAACCATTTCAGGCGAATCGTACAATCTTGGCACGAACGCAGAGTTCACCATTGTTGAGTTAGCGAAACGAATCCACGCCGAGGTCAGCAGGCAGTCACCGAAGCAGGTGGCCGAGTTCAAAACAATCGATTTGCCCGACCGACCCACAAAGGACCCCCGCTATCACGTCGACACGTCGAAGATTGAACGCGAGCTGGGTTGGACGTGTAAAACGACGTTTGAGGAAGGTGCTGAGCTGTTTTTGTTCGGAGAATTGAGCTGGTGCTCGCAAAGCTAGAAATTAGGGCACTTTTGAATAATCCACTTTTATAGGCGAAATGAAACATTACACTCTGCTGATATGGACGTTTGACGGTTTCAGGGACAACATTTTCTCTACCACCTTACCTTGTTTGCAATTTTTTTTGTTGTTCTGTAGACATCTGCCTTTTTTCTGATTGACTGGAAGAAGGACTCAACAAACTGTTGAATCAATCTGGTTCAAAAAAAAACATTCGGCCACTGGTATGGCCTATTTTTTTAAACGTGTCCCACTGAAATGACGTCATGTGCCGTAAAACATGCGCTTATCGTTCACAGCAAAACAGACTTTCCGTTTAGCCGATTTCTTCCCGTAAACAAATGGTGAATGTCGAATCAGTCACACCAAACTGAAGTTTTAGTGCCTGTACTTTGGCAAACGGGCGTTTTTAAATAAAATGACGTCACGTTAGTCCGGACACGTCTGAATAAATCCACAATAATTTACTAGTCCATTAATGGATGGAACGAAATTTCTCAACAAACTGATGAACAAACCCGTCAGGACTCCGGCAAACGGTCGCATGGTATATGCGACCGCAGAAAGAGATTGTCAACGATTCCACGGTCCTGATCTTCGGTGGACACGGTTGGATCGGTCGTCAATTCATAGAGCTACTCGACAAACAGACCGTCAATTACAAACTGGCCAAAAGCCGGCCCGGCTGCCATCCGGATGAAGTGGTCGAGAAGGTACTGTGGTAATGTGGCTTTGTTGGAACCTGCGACACAAATGGATTCGTTGTTGGAACGAACATGGAACGAACACACGTCCCATCAACATACATTGTGACTGTGTAACATTACTCGTTTTCATCATTCGTTTTGTGTAACAAGAACAAGAGAGCTAATCTAATGTTTCAGTTTTTCGTTATAATGCATCTCAAGTGATATTGCTGTAATATCGTTGAGTTCATAAAATTCGTAACACTTCAGGAGCTACTAACGACAGCACCGAGTCACGTGATCAGCTTCATTGGTCGCACGCACGGCCCAGGCGTCAACACGATCGAATACTTGGAGGGCGGACCGGACAAGGTCAAGGAAAACATCAGGTATTATCTATTTGTGCCGACAAAACTCGACATCAATGGCTGAGACGAAACCTGCGTTATAGCAGCACTGCGGTTTTTAATTTTAAAAAATCGGTTGCCTTGAATGAACGAATCACAATAATCAAATCGACAAATGCACACCACAACTTTTCAGCTACTGATTGACCAATGATTCTATCCGTCAGTATTGAAACATGGATTTCTATCATTTTAGAGACAATTTGTTTGCACCTTGGCTCTTGGCTGCGTTGACTGAAAAGCTGGGCATTCATATGACCTACGTTGGCACGGGTTGCATCTACGAATATGATGAACGTCATCCGATTGGTTAGCACGGGTTTTTCGGCTCTCTATCAAACGTAAAAAAGTGAATGTTCTGGTGCAGCTAGCTATTCAAAGTGTTCTCACAAAAATCTTAGTTAAACGTAATGTTTCAAGCAATACATAAAGCAAATTCATTTTTTAATTACTGGTGCTGTTCCGTTTTGATGCTCATACCTCAAACGTACTCAAAGAATAGATAGAAACAGTTGCATCACTATTCAGATGGCCGTGGCTACGCCGAGGACGAACAGCCGAACTACTTTGGCAACAGTTACTCGGTGGTCAAGGCGAAGCTCGACCGCATGATGCGCCAATTCAAGCACGTCTTCAATGTTAGAATTCGACTCCCTGTAAACTTCACGATGGATAAAAGGAATTTAACGGTCAAGGTTAGTGCAAAACCATTAATAAAGTACAACGTGGTCTTAAACACAACATTTTTGTACAGTAATCGGCATTTGATTATCAGCGCATACTGCTTTACTTGCTTTGGTTTTAAAAAGTCGGTATATCAGTCCAAAAACTTAACCCGCTGGATTATGCCACTGGATTTTTGTTACCTGCATCGGAACATTTCTGAAACGCATGACTGACAAACGCACAAATCAACCATTCAGAACAACCAACTTTCAAATGGCACTTCAAAATGCAGGTGGTCAGCTACAAGCGAATCTTCAACGTTCCGAACTCGATCACGGTGTTGCCCGACATTCTGCCCATCATGGTCGATCTGATGCTGCGCCGGTACACGGGCACGCTGAACATGACGAACCCGGGACCAATCAGACACTCGCAAACGCTCGCGCTCTACAATCAGCTGGTCGGTTTGGTCGTTGACAAGAAGATCAGCTCTGATGGGTGATTCACGGAACCATTTTGTTCTCGTGGCCGACCATTGTAGGGTGTCAGAGCGGACCTGTATATGTCGGTCCTTTATTCTTCTGTTGAGAGCTGTCCTTGCTTCACTTCTGTTGTTTCTAACCCTTTTCAAGCCGGTTTCAACTCTCTATTGTGACAAAACGTCTCTTTCTTAGTAGTGTTGTTTGGACCGCTTAGCACATTGATGACCCGACTATTCAAATCATTGCACCGTACTTTCAATCATCGCTCTTGCTCGCAGGTTGACCCGACCAAACGCTGGGAGTTGATCGACGAGTCGCACGAGGACGCTGAGCGCATGCGAGCCAGCCGTGCCAATTGTGCGCTGGACACGAGCAAGCTGCAGACGCTGTACCCCAGTGTGCGACCTGCCATTGACGGCGTCAGGGAGTCTGTCAAAATGGTTGGTCATCGTTCAGGTGGAGAAGGGTATTATTTGCTCGCTGCCTAGTTTCACGCAGTGTATCGCAGTGTATCGCAATCGAGACCCATTGACAAGCGTATATTGTAGACCTTTTACTCCTTTACACATCTAGTGTCATTTCTTCGTGTTCGAAAAAAACATGTTTGACCCACCTTCTGTAATGATTCAAAAATCGAAATTTTTTATTTGGTTGATTTTTTTGTGGTATGTATAACAGCTACTTCCACTAATAATAAGCTATGCACCATTCCTTCACAGAAAAATGCAGCGGAGAAAAATAACGCTGTCATATGCCTTGTTGCCAATTCATTTTGTCCTCGATTTCAGTTTTGCAAACAGCGCAATTGACGGCTGGTTTCCGATGAAGGCAAAAATGTGTCAACGCGAGGCAATGTGATTTTTTACCAATTTTTTGAAATTACTTCTTTTAATGCGGCTATCTCTGATACATGTACCGTATTACCCCCATTAAACTCCCCCCCACCATTAAACCCCCCACCAATAACCCCCCACCCCACGACAAGTTTCCGAATAATCCCCCCCCCTACAAATAATCCCCCATGGGGGGTTATCATGCCCATTCGCGAGCTGCGAAGCCCAGCGAATTCAGTGGCTGGTTGCAGTGAAAATGATGAAATTGTGCTACACCAAAGGCCCCAAATGGATGAGTTGATGGTAATTTCATTACAAAAGGCTGTTGTAAAAGGAAATTTCTATCTAGAGTAGAAGTTTCTGCGACTTTCTTTTCTGCCATGCAAGGTATTTTTGCCATTTTTCAATAAACCCCATCCCTAGAATTTTCTTGTAAATAACCCCCCCAATAAGCCCCCACCCCTAAAAGTCGCTGACGTATTAATCCCCCATGGGGGTTTATTGGAGGTAACACGGTATTACATGTATATTTTTGTATTGTGATGAAAACAATGTGCCTTATGATATTCGTGATACCGTATTACCCCCATTAAACCCCCCCCCCACCATTAATCCCCCCCACCAATAAACCCCCACCCCCCCGACCAGTTTCCGAATAATCCCCCCCACAAATAATCCCCCATGGGGGATTATTGGAGACCTGTTTGAAACACATACCCAGCGAATTCAGTGGCTGGTTGCAGTGAAAATGATGAAATTGTGCTACCAAAGGCCCCAAATGGGTGAGTTAATAGTAATTTCATTACAAAAGGCTGTTATAAAAGGAAATTTCTATGTAGAGTAGAAGTTTCTGCGACTTTCTTGCCTGCCATGCAATGTATTTTTGCTATTTTTCAACAAACCCCCACCCCTAGAATTTTTTGTAAAATAAACCCCCCCACCAATAATCCCCCCCCCCACCAATAAACCCCCACCCCTAAAAGTCGCTGACGTATTAATCCCCCATGGGGGTTTATTGGGGGTAATACGGTATTATCTAAAAATGCGGGAGACGCATATAAAAGGAGGAATATGGCCTTGTGTAAGCAGTGAAAGACTTGGCTCGACAACCTTTTCAAGTCTCTGATGTGGTACACACGGATACAAGTACATAAGAGTCATATTTTTGCGCCGCGTTTGTTGTTTACAAGCTTGTTGAAAAGCGTAAAAATTTTGAAGTTATCTAGATATTTTTCAATTGTCCTCTTCAGTTTAGTCTAAAATCACACCATGTGCGAAATTCTGTAAATTCTGTGCAAAAAACAGAAACATCAGAGATTGCAAAACTTCCGCAAGAAAAAACAAAAATAAATTGATGTCATAAAAACATGCAAAAATGAAACAAAAAGGACTGCGAAAACAGCAAGCTTGAAGGATTCAGGGTTAAACCATAGAAGATGGAGAATACATGGACTGTCTTATTTATACGGCCATACTGTATCTGCTTGTGTGTGAACAAGTAACCGTTGAACATGAAAAGACTTAGCATATAAAGGTCTAGTTGCGCATTGACGTGACGTCATTTTGGTGAGGCACGTTCGCATAAATATCCAATGTAGTTCCCCAAATTTGCAAGATCAGATACACAGGGAAAAGAACGATCCAAATGTACTACACTATGTAC